>APFE030119046.1:0-42548 GCA_000404065.3 Pinus taeda | reverse complement strand
TTCAGCAAACAACTCAGAAGGAACAAGCCTCAAGTGCCAAAACATGGAGAATGAAAGAACTGCAACCAGAAAGATGTGGTATAGCTTATATGCGAAAGGGCAGGAAAATCAATGGTACATTGACAATGGATGTTCAAAACATATGACGGGTGATAAGGAAAAAATTTAGTCGTATAGTGCCTTAGAAAAGGAGAAGAAGGTCTCATTTGGAAATGACACCCCTGCGCTCATAAAAGGTAAAGGTTCTGTTCTGTTAAAAGAAAAGGTCAAAGCTGGAAATGTTATGTATGTTGATGGCTTAAAGCATAATCTATTGAGAGTCAGTCAGATGTGCGATCAAGGAACTGAGGTAATATTTCGATCAAATGGATGTAGTGTTCGTGATCTTGATACAGGAGAAACAATGATCAAAGGCATAAGAACTCCAAATAATTTATACATATTCAAATAAGGACAACATCAATGCTATCTAAGCAAGAATGATGAACACTGGCTATGGCATCGGAGATTGGGGCACCTAAGATTATCACAAATAAGGAAAGCATGTAAATACCAGGCAATTCGTGGTCTTCCAGACATCAGAATTCCAGACAATACAATATGCAAGTCATGTCAGTTTGGTAAGAAAACCAGAACTAACTTCCTAAGAAGGAAGGATCAGCTAGCATGCCACTTGAGCTCATCCATACTGATGTATGTCGTCCGTCTAGGAAAAGGTCACCTCGGGGAGAAGAATACTTTATATTATTCATTGATGACTATTCAAGGATGGTTTGGATAGGACTTATGAAGCACAAAGATGAAGCCTTCGAAAAAAATTCCAAGATCCTTCAAAGCTTTGTTCAAAATGAATCAATCACAAAATTAAATGCTCAGATCTGATAAGGGTGGGAGTTTACCTCAAATGAATTTTTCAATTTTTGTGAAGAACATGGAATAAGAAGAGAATTCTCTACAGCCAAGACTCCTCAGCAAAATGTAGTGGAAAGGATGAACAGAACGGTTCAACAAAGGGCTCGTGCTATGCTTGATGAGTCTGGAACTCCCACAACTTTCTAGGGTGAAGCCGCATTTGCTGTAGTTGTTATTCTCAACAAAACAAACGTCTAGGTGAACAACAATCAAACCCCTCATGAGCTCTGGTATGGTGAGACTCCTTTGATAAAATATTTAAAAAAAATTGGAAGCAAATGCTATATCAAAAATACTGATGAAAATCTTGGCAAGTTTGAACCTAGAGCAGATGAAGGCATTCTCCTTGGTTACTCTCCCCACAACAAAGCTTACAAGTGTTATAACAAAAGGCTTGGAAAAATTGTTGAAAGTATTGATGTAGTGGTTGATGAAGATGAAAACACTCCTAGGTAGGTAAGATCTGAAGATTTTGAAGATAAAGAGGACTATCCATCAACATCAAATCAGATTTAGGATGAAGAAAAAAAACCTATGAGGAACTAGAAGAACAAATAATGATAGAAGAAAAGACTCCATCCAGGTATGTTCAGAAGAATCATCTAGAATCTCAAATTTTGGGGAAGAAAGAGGCTGGTATACAAACAAGAAGAATAATAGTAGAAGCTTCAAGCTATTTGGCATTACTCTCCTCCACTGAGCCACAAAATGTAAAAGAGGCATGCAAAGATGAATGCTGGGTCAAGGCAGTGGATGATGAACTTGAGCAGATTGAAAACAACAACATTTGGGAGCTGGTTCCTAGACCAAAAGATAAGAATGTCATAGGGACAAAATGGATATTCAAAAACAAGTTGAATGAAAATGGGGAAGTTGTTATAAAAAAGGCCAGACTTGTTTGTAAAGGGTATGCTCAACAAGAAGGAATAGACTTTGAAGAAACTTTTTCTCCCATTGCTAGACTTGAGGCCATCAGAATGTCCCTTGCTCTCTCTGGCTTTTAGAAATTCAAAGTATTTCAAATGGATGTGAAATCTGCCTTTCTGAATGGAGACTTAGAAGAAGAAGTGTACATTGAGCAACCAGATGGATTCATTCTTGGAAATGATCCAAAACTTGTATGCAGACTTAAGAAGGCTCTCTATGGTCTTAAACAGGCTCCAAGGGCTTGGTACTATCGTCTGGACAAATACCTTCATCAACAAGGTTTTTCAAAAGGATCAGCAGATAGAAATATTTATATAAAAATTGAAAATGACAAATTGCTAATACTTGTTGTGTATGTTGATGATATCATATTTGGTAGCAATGAAGAAGCTATGAGTCAAAATTTTTCCTTGGTGATGCAGAAAGAATTCGAAATGTCCTTGATTGGAGAGCTGACATATTTTCTTGATTTACAAATCCAACAAAATGAAGGCGGCATATTTTTATCTCAAACCAAGTATCTCAAGCAGATCTTGAAGAAATATGGGATGGAGGATTCGAAACTTGTATGTACCCCGATGGTGACAGGATGCAGCCTCAGCGCAAATGATGACTCGGCAATAGTGCATCAACCAACCTATAGATCTATCATTGGTAGTCTTCTCTATCTAATAGGAACTCGACCAAACATCATGCATGCAGTGGGAATAGTTGGAAGATTTCAAGAAAATCCAAAGGAAACTCATCTTCAAGCAGTAAAGAGAATTTTCAAGTATCTTCAAGGAACTGAAAACTATGGTCTATGGTATCCTAGCGATACAAATCTCACTCTTCATGCTTATACAGATGCAGATTGGGATGGAAGCGTGAATGATAGAAAAAGCACTAGTGGTGGTGCATTCTTTATGGGTTCCAGATTAGTATCTTGGTTCAACAAGAAACATAGATCGATTGCTTTATCTACAGCTGAAGCAAAATATGTGGTTGTTGCATCTTGTTGCACACAACTCCTTTGGATGATGAAAACTTTGCAGGATTTTCAAATCACTTGTACTCCACCTATCTACATCTTATGTGATAATACAAGTGCAATCAACATTTCAAAGAACCTAGTCATGCATTCAAAGACCAAGCACATACCAATCAAGTATCATTTTCTCCGGGAACAAGTGCTGGAACAAAAGGTCAAATTAGAGTATTTTCCCTCCAAGGAACAGGTTACTAATATACTCACCAAACCATTGCCTATGGAGATATTTGAATACCTGAGACAGAAGCTAGGGGTTGTTGATGCATCATCCTACTGTTGAATCTTGTCTGTTGTATGCAGGTGGATACACGTACATTGGTCGGTCTATGTGGGTCAAATGGGTCTATCAGAGATCGTCTGGCACAGGTTCAAGGGGAGCATATATTCTTCTAATGATGCATTGTTGGCATTATCTTAGAAATCCTTGGTTTGATTTCTCAAGAGTTTTCTGGTGGAGTAGATCAATGTGTGCTGGTCTTGTCTCTATGTCATGTACTTCTTTTCATATCAAGGTCATGTAACGGCCTATTTTGGTTTCCCCACTATGCCTGGGATGAATGATTTTTGTTTATCTTGTGTATTCCCACTTGAATGGGAGATAGATGTATGTATGAGTCTTGATGATGGGAAGGTTACTTATGATGTATGGAGTCATGTTCTTTCTTGTAGAAACTGTTTCTGCAGACAACATTTCAGCACAGAGCATATACAAAGGGGGAGCTCATTCAAAGTTTTTCAGCAGGTACTCAGGGGGAGTATGGTAGTCCACCACTTTGCCCTTGATGTCAAAGGGGGAGAGTGATTGGTTGTTATTGCCATCAAGTCCAAAGGGGGAGATTGTTGGCATTATGATACATATGTTGTACTTGAGGGCAACCCACTCATCTCAGATGATAAATTATAGTGCAGCAAAGTTATTTTCTAGTTCCGTAGGTGCACAGATCAAAAGATGCGGTCATTGGCAGGTTGTGCAGGAGAACTGTTGAAAAGGTGCGGATATGTTCGCAGGTCTCCCGCACAAAAGGTACGAACCTAAAATGCATGGACTTTCATGAAGAGAAAAATGTGCATCTTATGTTTGGTCCATGGTATTTAGTCCGACGTTTTTTGATCCTATGGTTTTGGTCTGTGGTTTTGGCATCTAAAATATTGAACCTAGGTTTTGGATCCCTAGTATCGTTTCTCAATGGTTTTGATCCATGGTTTGAGTAAGGTCTTGACTATAAAAGGGAAAGGAGATCAGTTGGAAAAATACAAGTGTGTTGAAAATCTTAATAAGAGAAAGATCTGAATTTATGATAATCGGTTGGTGAGACATAGTTGAATCTGAATCAAGGAGAAACCGGAGCATTATGAGTCAGATCTAATGAAGAGTTGGGATCCATTTGACGCATAAATGGATCTATAATTTCGATAGTCTAGGGTATGTTTGAGAACTGATAATTTATCTAAATTTGGAGGTGTGAAGGAGTGGCAAAGGCACAGTGCAGAGGTGCGTAGCACCAGAGAAGAAGTAGGTGCGATGGTGCGTAGAACCAGAGAAAAAACAGGTGTGGAGGTACGCAGCTGAATCGACGAAGCAGGTGCGGAGGTGTGCTGTATAGTAGAGAGTATAGTTGTGGATTTGTGCAGACTCGTCACGGCAGAAGTTCGGATATCCGCAAGCTTCCTTCGGTTAAGTTGCGGACCTTTCTTGAAATATATTTTAGCTGTCTTTTATCTGTTTCTATAGAGATCTGGGTTTAAATTGGTGTCTGGTTACTGGTTATTTTCTGGTTACTGCATCCTATGAAGTTATTTGTTTAAAGGAGATTGGGTGATGCACATGTACTTGATGTTTTGGATCCAGTTTGAGAATTTATGAAACGTGGTCCCTGGAAGAAAAGAGAAGGTTGTAGCCTTCTGTAGGTCAGCACCTACATACTAGTATTTCAGCTAGTACAAGAGCTAATGGGGTTGTAGCTCCCTTCCAGAAGAAGATGGAAAACGAGAGAGGGTTGTAGCTCTCTGCAGGTTGCAACCTGCATACTGGTAAAATACTGCACCAGTGCAAAATCATTGTAAGAAGAAGTTTCTAATTGAAAGAAGATAGAGACGTATTGTAGTAGGTGGTTTTCACCCACATTAGGTTTCCACCTTACATATTCTATTCCTTGGTGTGATTGTCTATTTTGTGTTCCTGCTCATTATTCTATGGTTCTCACATATAGATTAATGACAAATATCTGAAGAATAAATTAATTTTTTTTTTGGAAGGTATATGAAAGTTTCAACTGTCAGATTTGAAAATATTTGTATAAATTGATAAGAGTTTGATAATACTGATTCACCCCCCCTTCTAAGTATTATTTCCAACGAAATATTGTAGGTTTCACGTGAGGAGGAAATTGGAGGAAAATAATGGAAAATGAGGAAAATAGAGGGCTCATTGATAAAAAGGCTTATGAGGATTAGTGGGC
This sequence comes from Pinus taeda, assembly GCA_000404065.3. Classification (NCBI taxonomy): domain Eukaryota; kingdom Viridiplantae; phylum Streptophyta; class Pinopsida; order Pinales; family Pinaceae; genus Pinus; species Pinus taeda. Next base: position 37,220 of record APFE030119046.1, on the reverse strand, counting down.
AAGCTTTTAGTTCAAGACTTTTGTGAGTTTAGTTTTGGAGCTCTCTCTATTCTATCTCTTTCATACTCTTGGACACTTAAGAGTTTTCTTGGAGCACTCTTAGGCAGTGTGGAATATTTGGAGTTTTGGAGCAAGGAAAAGGAAAAGCAAGAAAATGCAAGAGGGCATCAGCAACTAAAACTGGTTTTTCTTGTAGTCACAGAGTTGCGTGTATGTTTTCCTCACTAGTTTTGGCATGCATGGAATATGCATGTGGTTTATCGATCATGATCTGTCACTGGCATGGATGATTTCCTCGATTGAAAGTGCATTTTCCTAGCCTTGGCATTTTTAGGATAGCCATGGTGTTATCGGTTGATTTCTTTGTTTTTCTAGTTGGTTCTCATGTTTCCTTTAACTTGGGTTGAGTTACTAGTTCCTAGAAGCCTTAGTTGGAAAAATGCTTTGGAAGCCCTATAACAGATGGGGTTGAGTTAATATTCATGGAAGGATTGGTTGGAAAAATTCTCTAGAAGCCCTTGCTGGAAAATCACTCCAAAAGCTCGACGATAGTTGTGGGTTGTGTTACTATCCCTGGAAGGCTTGGGTAGAGACCAATCTGATGATAGTTTTGTGATGTACGAATGTGAGGTGGAATCATTGTTTGATGGATTGAGGTGGCTAGCCCCTAGAAGCCTAGGATGGTTTTGGATTGATGTGTCTTATGAGATCTCACATTCATTCTTGGAATATGGCACACAATTTACTAGCTGAAGAGAGTTTTGGCCCAGCCATGTCTACAGTCTAGTGGTTCATGGAAGTCCCACAACTGGTTGGCCTTTGCATCATTAATATGAGGTTATTTCTCCTTATTGTTTCTTGAGTATTATATTGGTTTATATGTGAATGATATGGCTATTGTTCCCTTGGTATTTATGTCGTTATTATGTTGGTTATGAACATGTATTAAGGTAGTATCCATGTATGGCTCTCATCATGTTTTTAGTTGTAAATAAATGAACAATGTATCTATGATCTAAGGATGAAAATACACCTAATGTGTTGAGGCATCAGTTTTTCTTAGCGATTCTTAGATGAGTATGAGACCCCTATGATTATATATGTTGTTTACACCCCTAGATTACGTATTTGTGACATGTTTGACGAAATGTCTATCATGGCTAGTAGGGGTCCAGTCAAGGGATTGTTTAAGTAATTGCATTTTTATCATCATTCAATTGTTATCTTTCTATTCTTAAGGTGTCATTCGATTATGGGAAGTGACCTCAACTCTAGGCTTGAAAAAGTGGTTCAAATCCTAGGGACATAGGCACAACACTAGGCAGAAAAGTCCCTGGATATGGGCATACCATGTTGTGCGAGCATCTAGAGCCCTATGGACGCATGCATGCCCATATTAAGGGAGCGTGTTGAAGTGTAATGGTCTACAAACTTAGTGGGACCGAGAGGCTGGTTAGTTGAGAGGTTCGGATGGTTCTTGGGAGTTTTGTTGTTGATGTGGAAGGTCTGTATGGTGTGTTTTCCACCGGTTCAACTTCCTTTAGGTTACTTAGGATGTCAAATCATATCATAGTAAATTCTCATCACATGTTTACCCCGGATGGAAAGTTGCTTGGGTAGATGATGGGAGGTGTCGTTACATTATCTATAAAATCTATTGGATATGTGGAAGGAAGGACAATAATGGAAATTGTAATCCTAATACATGAACATGCCCTCTCCCTTAAAATTTGCAAAACCCTTGGTATAGTCACTAAGCTTCACATGTCGAAAGCCTTTCACAAACTTATTTGGAAGTTCATATTTCATATGATTATAGCATTTTCATTCAAAGAGTGATGGATTAATTGATTCATTTCCCTCATCATCAAATTCTTCTTCTCCATTTTATTCAATGGATCTCCCTCTGACACTTTTTTCCCCTCAATAAGAATTAGGAAAGGGTACCCCATTTCTCCTTATATCTTTCTCTTAGTAGTTGAAGGCCATATCCTTTCTTTCTCTACAACCCTCCAATATGGACTCTTAAAATGTCTACCCATGGGATCCTCAAGTCACTCTTCCACTCATCAAAAATTTGTGGACATTACTCCATTAATAGGCACCCCCATTTTCAAGGAAGCCTTGACCTTAAATCACATCCTCAAGATTTTCTATGATATTTTTGGAAGTTTCATTAATATTTCTAAATCCCAAATATTCTTCTTTAACATTTCATTGGTTGTTCAAACTCACATCCCTATGGTTCTTGGTTTCCAAAGGAGTTCCTTTCTAGTTAAACAACTAGGTGCCCCTTTACCTGACAACCCTCTAAAGAAAAACAATTCAGAGAATATTCTTAAAGACTTTAAAGCTCGTGTTTCCTTCTAGAACTTATACTTATTAAACTTGGAAAATTATTTCACCCTCCCCAAATCTATCCTTGAATCTTCACTCATTTATCTCCTTTCATATTTTGTTTCTCTAAAGATCATTCTCAGTAAGATATGAAGAATTTAGTGACACTTCCTATAGAGTGTGCAAAGAGAGAAAAAAATGAAGTATTATTTCATGGGATAAACTTTGTGAAACAAAACACAATGGTGCATTGGGTCTCAAAGATCCAAAATTTTCAATAAGGCACTTAGTTCTAAAACATTTTGGAGATGGATCAAAATTCTAGAAGCCCTCTAGTGCAGGAAGTGGAGATATAAATACACCCAAAACATTTAGGATTTGCATCTCATTCAACATATAGGTGATATCAAAGGTCCACACATATGGAATGCTACCTAGGAGAAAAAACATCTCACAAACGAGCATCTACTCTAGGAAGTAAGAAACTATCAAGGTGCACTATTCTAGGACTCTTGGCATCAATTGCAAAAAATATCTCATCAACATCACCTCAATTCTATCAAAGAATATCTTCTTTCCCATGGACTAACCTCTATTGTTAAATAATAGGGATCTTCTTCCCTCCATTCTTCTCAATGGCACAATTGAAAATATTGGACTAGTTGGTCAAAGCTTGACTCTATCATAGAAAGAAACGTTATAAAAAAATTATGGCTGATAAAACAATTCCTATTTAAAAAGGAGAAGACACTCTACATTGGGAGCATCAAACTTAGAATAAATTTAATCTCTTATAAGAATGCATCTGTTTCTCCCCTTAAAATCTAAATCAATATTTTAGCGAGTGGAAAAAATTATGGCGTCTCAGACATTGGCCCAAAATTACCCTATTCTTATGACTTATATTTTTGGAATAAATCCCTCACTTGGTACAAGTTAAAACACTCTGGATTCAATGAACCTTTAATATTTCCTCTCAACCTCTCCAATTTTGAAATTGGTAATCATCTCCTCAACAATTGTAGTCACATTACTTCCCTCTTGGATAACCTTACCATTTTTTTCAACAATCTAATCATATTCAAAACAATAGTATCTCTATGCTTCATTCCAAGAATACCTATCGCTTTACTAAACCCAGGGTGAAAACACAAAAAATGGAAAGACTTTTTGGAATTAAGGTTTTATGGTTAATAAGAGTTTGGTGAAATAATACTAATAGAAACAATTATGAAAAAATAGTATGCACTTCGTCTAATACTATACTTTTCTATCTAATTTTTTTAGAGAAAAATGATTTATAATTAAAAAAATGTTGACAGAGACCTAACAAATGAAAATTTAAAAATATTAGTAAAAGCTTTACCCATATTCACATTTTCAGCCCCCATTAAAAATAAATCCTATAATCTCCAAAGTTTCCTTCTCTAGAATACTTGTAAAGAGAGAGAAAAGCAAAATTGCAAAAACAGTAGTATATGCCTCTTCTGATAATCTCTCACAAACTACTCCTAGAAAATTAAGGGAATCAAACCTCTTTCATACTTGCATTGAAAAGGATTTGGGATATAATCCCTTTGAAAAATTCATCATGTCCTCCATTTATTCTTTCTCATCATCTACCTTCTTATCTTCCTTCAAATCTCGTTTCTTGCCTTCCAGCCCTACGTACTTGTTGATTTCATCAAAGTCAATTTCTATGGAGCCTCCAAAGGGAATCTAAGTCCAGTAAGCTACTTAGGATTCTACCACAATGCATAAGTTCAAATATCTCACATCTATGTTGAAGCAATTGGTCATATCACCTAGAACGTCAAGGAAATTTGGGAACTTGAACAAGACCTCATTTCCATATGTAAGCATTAATATAATTATAGAGGGAGACTATAAAACAATAATAACTATATTATGAAGAGTCCAATGTGGTTTTAACCCTTCTCAAGCATCTAACTACTAGAGATTGGAGGAAAAAGTAACAAGCACATAAAATCTTTTAACTAAGGTTCCTGCCTCCCTTCTCTCTCATGTCTAATGAGAGGGGAACAAATTTCCTAACCAATTGTCCATTTATGGCCTCATTCTAAGTGCTTCTTTGATATATATCTATTGGGATCAATCCATTCTTGACTTTATGTGATCTCAATGCTAGAATTATGCTAAGGAAAACAATTTTTCCCAAGAAGGGTGTAGTAGCAAGGGCCCTCCCATTTTACCCTGACATCATGGCTGCATATAAAAGAAGACACCCAAACATGGAAGCTACCTAGAGAGATATATGCTCGTGACTCACCTTGATCACTTGCTCAGATATGAAACTTTCGCTTCGACATCTAGTCAAGTACATCACATGTACCATCTCACATAGGTCATTTTTATAGTGCATGGTGGTAGGGCTAAATGCTTACACATGAATGATGGATCAAATTAAAATACAAATTACTTCATTAAAACCTTCCTAGGAAGTGTCAATCGTGGAATTCCTTCATTATAGTACTGATGGCATGCTACATAATTATGAACAATTCAATACAATGCATAACATTCTCATATATTGATTGCTACACTGAAACTTCTATCCATGTTAACATCCTTAATATTTGAAATATTAAGCGAACCAAGGCACTCCTGAGACTACACTAGGAACATTTCAAGTTACTAGGGATTTTTTTCCATCTCACTAACAGTTCCCACTATGTGCACTTAAGTGTTCCTTTTAAACACATGGTGGTGGGCTCCTTGGCATTCTAGCTAATACTATTATGAATAAAAATTTGCTTCCTCTACATCGAATTATGTTTGGATGGTACGTTATGTTCTTTATTTAGTTAATGGATTTGTATCTCTTTAGAAGATTCTTCAATATATATTGGCGTCCCCGCCATCCTCTATTCTCTGTAACTCTCCCCTCACAGATCGTTTCTAGTCCTCTCAATTTCCCTCCATAGACTCTTTTGACAATTATCATCAATTTTTCATATTTCTCCTCCTATGTTAGCCTCTCTCATGCTTTCTTGTCTCTACTCATCTACATTGACTCGCTAAACTCATAATCTATTATCTCTCCCATCCGTAGTTATTCCCATTACTATCGACCAAATTCCCCGAGAATTCCCTAGATCATAATACCTTGTGGAAGATCTGTGGTTTATCAGAGAGGGAGGGGAAAGGTTGATTCCTTTGTCTCTTCACTAACCTCTAGCTATATAGCATAAAATTATCAACTATGATCTTAGGCACAATCAAAGTAATCTGTGGCTCATTACGAACAACACATCCTTGAGCTTGTTTGCTAAGAAATTGATAGGATAGAAGTTGTTCAGTGTCAGGGATGATGGTTTACTCCTGACCACCATGTTCAAGTCAAGACCAGAGCCTAGATTACTAATCTATGAACAAAAATTTTCTCAATATTCTTAGGCTATATGCAAAAGATTAATGTTTATTGACATACAAAAGTCCTTATTGGGATAGAAACATTGTTCAATAGGAGAGTGCTTACATGTTGATAAGTGTGGGAGAAATTGGATGTAATAGATCCTAAAAAAATGTCCTCCTCAATAAGTGCACCAACAACCCACTTCCTGGGAATTAGCTTTTTCGATAGTAGACCCCCAAACTCAGCAACTCAGGAAAATAACTTCTATGAATTTTCATTTTTTTTCCTCTTAGTCCTTGTAATGTTTTTCATCTAGTTAGAACATGGTATGTTGGAAGAATGTTCAATCAGTCTATGTATTATTATTTTTGTTTCTTAGATACTATAGTTAAGAGAATTATATGTAACCTTTTGACTTTAAACTAAACTTCTAATCTACATTCTCACTAGGAAAACCAAAGAAAAACAATCATTGATTATGTAGAACTTCATAACAATAATACAAAGTGTATTAATTAAAAAATAATTTAATTGATTAACAAAAAATAAATGATTATAATTATTAATATATATATTACATAATTGAATGATCAAGTATTACTAACTTCAATTTATATTTATAATAAATTTATGAATAAATAACTTGTACAAAATAAGTTGTGTATAAGCCTACATAATATACGTACCCTCTAGATAAAGGTTTTCCCCGAGAAAAACCTTTACTACTATTAGTAATCATTTATTAATCATATATTTTGTTGTTGTTTTTTTTCTTTATTATTATGTCAAGTGGTTTGAGTTCTCCAAGATTATATTAGTCTTGACACTTGGCCTAAGAAACCTTCACCCAAAGGCATCTAAGCCATCAAAATCACTCGGGGATTTCACTTGTCCTAGCGCACACCAACTGTTAGCATGGCTCATTTTTTCCCCATGGATTTTCAAACCGATGACCTTCACAGCATGGAGTGAATTAACAATACACCCATCACCATATATTCTATGCCTCGTGGGCTATTAATCATATGTTTTTATATATAAAGGATATAGGATAATATTTTTAATTTTATTTTTTTTTGTTTAATATTACATATATAGTTTAGAAACTTGATATTTTACATTTTTTTATTATACTCACTGTAATATGAGTTAAAAAATGCATAATATTTAAACTACACATGCCTAATATTTCTCAATATTTGATTGGAAGAAATATGTAATATAACTCTAATTAATATAGAGATTGTCATTACAGAAATAGAAAATATAGCAAAAGTTCTATATAAAAATTAGAAATATTCAATGATTTAGAGGTGGATTGCACTTTATTAATATTAATTTTTTTTATATAAATTACTTTTAAATAAATATATTTAATTACCAATAAATAAATTATTTAAATAACTAAATGATAAAATATTATTAACTCAATTCATATATTACCAAACTTATGAATAAAGTGAATTGTACAAAATAATTTCTCTATACCGCTACACAATATGCCTTCCCTCTAAATAAAGCTTTTCCCCAAAACACAATCTTCACTTCTACTAGTAATCATTTATTAATAATTTGTTTTGTGTATAAAAACAGACTATATTATAAAAATATTTTTTTGTTTAATATTGTCATGACAGGAAAATCCTTTCGAATCAGACATCTAAGATATACAATAAATACATACATTACATTTTCATGCAAGAAAATTTGACTTTTCCTATTATGTTCACTTCCACATACTTTGAAATATTAACAATACAAAGAACTCTATAGAAATCTAATTACTGAGGTAGTTAACTATTATAATCATATAATGAAATTCATTAACATATATTCAGAGATACTACACAATCCATAAGCATGTGAAAATTTCATTCTGAAACCAAATTCATATTTACATGTTTGGCCCGATTAAACATTCATTTGGACATTAGTTTTCCCCTTAGGCCTACAATATTTATAATATCATATACAAACAAAATAAATTTCCTAGATCCATAAATCAATCCACAACGCAGTCATTCTTTTGAAGGTAGACTCATTTTTTCCTTATTAACATAACCTTGTCTATCCATAACTTTTTTAAATCCTAAAAATGTTGGTAATAGTTTCTAAGATTTCTAATTTTTTTCTTATCCTAATAACTTTCTAATAGCTACCGAGAAATTTTTTCTCCTACAACCTCTCATGATTTATTTCCTAAGTTGTCCATGCCTTAAAAGACAATTTTTCTTCTCAAAAATCTTATCTACTAAATCATATCTCTATCTAGAATATTTTAAGAAATAAAGGAAATAAAATTATTTAAAATAAGGAAATATTTTTTTTTTCCACATTGAAACCTAGTTTGGACCTTTTTCTCCAAAAATCTTGATGACGTGTAACCTATAATTCTCGTGCACCAGAATCCCAAGGTAGAAAAAATTTCATGACCTCCTAGTCATGTGTCATTAATTTCATAATCCTATAGGATCCCAAAATTTGTGCTATAGTTGATCATTCATCTAATTTTACAGTTTTCCTTCTCAACTTGGTTCTTGAATTCCACCATAATTTCACACCAACTTTTCTGATTACAAGACATTTGTATTCACCTTGCTTCTTCTCACCATTTCAAGTGAATTGTTTCTAGCCAAGAAAGGGATCAAAGCAAAACTATATATCCAAGAAAATATACTTTCAACCTCATCCCATGCTTGTATATTTGTTTCTTGGATTCTTTTCCATGTTTCAATCTATTGATCGAGTTGGCTCTCCATGTTGCCAACAAACTCTTCCTCCTTTGACTTTGTTGCATCCTTGTTCACAAGTAATTTTGTAATTTTTCACCCTTGATTTATGTTCCACTTGCATCAGTTTGAAAAACGATAATCACTTTTTCCACACTTGCATGCACACAATCAGTGTGAAAACTAAAACTTGTATCCTCCTTTGGCTCATCATTCTTTATGAGCATCCCGTTCATGTATTGTTCCTTCTCTAGGAAAACAAATTAAATTGTGTTCTCCTCTATCTTCCTCTTCCTTCATGACAACTTCAAAGGGATATTCATGATCAATAACACCTGCAACCATAAACAAGCCATTGGGAAAAACATAAGGATTTTCAACCTCATTTGATGTCTCAAGCATCAAATCTCCACCAAGATTGCTATCTTCTCCATGGATTTCTCCTTGCTCAGGTTCAACCCTCTGAACTTCCTCCTCACACTTAGTAGCTTTGAGTTATTCCTTCAACATACATCTTGGCTTTTGTCTCTTCTTCTTGGCCCATAATATTTTAACATACCATTTAACCCTTTTACTCAAGTTCCACCCATACTTGTGGCTCTCCTCATTTTGTTGTATCAACTTTGTAAGCACATTCAACTATGCTTTTATCTCAACAAGTTTCTTCTCGTATTCTTCATCATCATTTTCCTTATGCCAATAGATTTTTCACCTCTATGGCTTCCCTTTGAATTCTTCAAATGACTTCCCACAGTCATCTTCACCATCCCCTCTTCCTCTGTGAGATTTCTACTTCCCACTATGAGTTGCAAATTACCTTTATAGTAACAGGTCTCCTTCCTTCTACACACACCTCACCAAGTTATCTCCTATATGATTGGATTAGTAACCTTTCTTTTCGCCCTCTTATGGAACCCCTTATGAGCACTCCTTTCCCTTCACATTTCTGCAATCATTATTTTTCCTCCATCACAACTATGCTAGCTATCAAAATTCTCACCACATATTCCTTCTCAATCAATGTTACCTGTCATTGTCTTACTCTCATTCTAATTTTTTCTCAATACTATAGTGCAAAAGCCTTTTGTTGTCTCCAGATCTCCTTCTTTGATACCACTTGATGAAGGAAAATTTTACTTTTCCTACTGTGTTCACTTCCATGAACCAAAAATCTTAATAATAACAAGAACTCTATAAAAATATAATTACTCAGCTAGTTAACTATTACAATCATATAAAAAGATTCATTAACATATATGCAGAAATACTACACAATCCATAAGAATGTAAAAATTCCAATCTGAAACCAAATTCATATTTACATATTTGGCTTCATTATATATTCATTTAGCTATTAGTTTTCCTATTAGGCTTACAATATTTATAATAATGTATAGAAAGAAAACAAATTTTCCTAGATCCATAAATCAATCCTCAAATCACTCATGCTTCTCAAGGTAGACTCGATTTTTCCTTGTTGACATAGTATTTCTTATCCATAACTTCTCTAAATCCTCAAAGCACCCCAATAGTTTCTAATATTTTTGTTGGCATTATGATACAGGTGTTGTCCTTGATGGCAACTCACTCAGAGGTTTGATACTGGTGATGGCAACTTAATCAGATGACAGATCAGAATGTAGTAGGTCAAGAGAGAGGTATACGCAGGTTGACCGTGATGAAAGTGCGTATATACGCGGGTTACCGAAGCAAAAGGTGTGTATACGTATACACGCAGGTTCACAGAAGGAAAAGCGTGTACATAGTTTTAGTCCATGGTATTTTGGTATTGGTCCATGGTATTTTGTTCGAAATGACGACCCCAGGTATTGGGTCCACGGCATTGCTTCTACATGGTTTTGGACCATGGTATTGAGAGAATCCTAACCTATATAAGGATAATATCATTAGGAAAAAAGGAGTGTGCAAGGAATGGATGTCTGACGAAGTGGGAAGATCTAGTATTGCTGGTTATTGGTTTGTGTTGCTCGGCTCGGGTTGGATATGACAACGAAGGTATAAGTAATTATCTTTAGATCTGTATGCGGGTTGTCTCTGGTGAAAGCGTGTATACACGCGGTTTTGATATTGTCAAGTAGCGTATGCATTATGAGATTTGGTGTTTCGGGTTGCTATTGATTCTAGTGGTTATTGCAAAGTTCTGGGCTCTGGTTTGCGTTCTGTGTTTTTGATGACAGGGTTTCAGTGATTCAGTATTGGGTGATTTAGAGATTTATGATACAAGTATAAGTTGATGATTGTATTGCAGCAGTGATTGTTTTGTACTTATGGATCCAGTCTGAAAATTGATATAACGTGGTCCCTAAAGAAAAGAAGGTTACATCCTTCTGTAGGTCAGCACCTACGTACTAGTATATCCACTAGTACAAGAGCTAAGGGGGTTGTTGCTCCCTTCCAGAAGTAGCTGGAAAACGAGAGAGGGTTGTAGCCCTCTGCAGGTTGAAGCCTGTGTGCTGGTAAAGGACTACACCAGTACATTGTAAAGGAAGTTTCTTATTAAAGGAAGAAATTGACGAATTGCAGCAGGTGGTTTTCACCCACATTGGGTTTCCACCTTATATCATGGTGTTCATGTGTGCTTCTTATGTGTGATGATCTGTATTGTCTTACTACACCTATTTACTGTTAATGTGGTTAATAATGTTCTGATGCATTTACTGAAGATAAGCTAACTGAATCATAAGGTTACTGCATGTACGCTGGTTGCATTTAAGACAGTCACGTATATACGCAAATATACTGAACTGAAGCCACATATATAAATCTGAGAATGAAAAATGAAAAGTAACTGATTTGATAATACCAATTCACTCCCCCCCCTCTCAGTATTATTTCCAACAATTGGTATCAGAGTAGGTCCTTTTGAAGAAGCTTGATCGCTTGAAGGAAAAGATCCATCAGAATGGCTAATCCAGAAAGAGAGGCACACATCAGGCCACCAATTCTTGACAGGCGCAACTTTACCCACTGGAAGATAAGAACCACAGCATTCTACAGTCGCTTGGAGCAGAAGTTTGGGGAATCGTAGAAGGTGGATACAAATTCCCATCAGGAATTCCTACAGATGCAGCCGAGAGAAAGCAATATGAGCTTAATGCCAAAGCTGTTATTGTCTTATTGGGAAGTTTGACACAATCAAAATTTATGAAGGTCATGCATTTCAAATCAGCTAAGGAAATGTGGGACAAAATCATTCTAAGCTACGAAGGAGATGAACAGGTAAAAAGAGAAAAGCTTCAAACTCTTAGAATCCGGTATGAAAATCTTAAGATGCATAGTAATGAAAGCATAGCTAATTACTTCTTGCGAATGGATGAGATTGTAAATTGTATGAGGGATTTGGGTGAAGAATTTAAGGAAGTTGTCTTAGTTGAAAAGGTTTTGAGATCCCTGTCTGCTAAATTTGATTCCAAAGTGTCTCCCATAGAAGAAAAGGAGAATTTACAGAAAATCACCATGTCATAGATTCACGGAACCTTAACTGCTTTTGAGATGCGAAAAGAGGGACCATCAGAAGCCACATTCGAAGCATCAGGATACATGTCAGAGGAAGAAGATGAGGTAAATTTTGTCAAGAATCTTGAATGGGGAACTGGATGATTCAAAGGTAAGCTACCTTTCAAATGATTTTCGTGTGGTAGAGTTGGTCACTATGCTGCTAGATGCCCTCATAACAAAGGAAAGATGTTTGAAGAAGGTAATAGAAGCTATTATACCCATGTTAAAAGTAATGACTCATTCAATGGTAGTGAAGACATTAAAATTCTCATGGCATATGATAAGAAGAATGCAAAAACTGAAGAAGTTACCAAATTAAATGAACAATTGGAGACAGTAACCAGGGTAAGGGAGAAATTGCAGGATATAGTAAAAGATCGGAGCATAACAATTCAGAGTCTTGAACCAAAGATCTTCTCTCTAAAAGAAGATCTTGAAAAATCAAAGGAGCAGAAGAGAGAAGCTCTTGAAGAACAAGAACATGAAGTGATCAAATTAAAGAAACAAGTGGAAGAAGGAAGAAAAGCTGAAGAAGACCTAAGGAAACAGTATCTGGAAAAGGAAGAACAACATCTGTTGAGGTAAAAATATTAAAAGGTAAATTAGAAGAAAAGGTTAAATTGTTGCGATTTCAAGATAGTACTAAGATTTTGGATGACATTCTTGGTAGTCAAAGATCCCCTATTATCAAAACTGGTCTTGGCTTCCATGAATCTGTTGATGGGGAATCTAGCTCACAAGGTGAAGCAAGAAACTCGAATGAGAAATCTAAAATGCTCAACAAGGAACAACCAAGGAAAGAAATTCCTCAAAGAAAATCCCTTGCTCCTAACTATGAAAGTGATAGACGATTATTTCCTCCACTAAATAATGTTGAATGTTATGTATGTCATAATCTTGGACATGTTGCAGCCAGATGTAGAAGTAGAATGGTTCAAGACCATCAAAAAAAATCATCACATCCCAGGTATTTCAAAGGATATTGCTTTGCCTGCAATGCATATGGACACAAAGCAATGGATTGCAATAGAAGGAACATGAAATATGTAAGATGTTATACATGCAACAAAGTTGGACATAAAGTAAGGGAATGCAGGAGCAAATTTCAAAATTCAAAACAAGAGGACCATACATCATCACAGTTTCAGAAGACAGAATTAGAGATAGAAAGGTGTGACATAACTCAGTTAGCTGACATAACAGACACAGGGGATACTGAAAGTGAAGAAATTCAGTATTCCATCTTGCATACGCTGATATAATGAAGATAAGTCGCATATATATGCGAGTTACAGGCTGCAGAGTCGTGTATATGGAGAACAGAAGAAAGGGTAGCAGAACAAACGCAGGAAATGGTTCCGTCATGATATGAAATGGTTGGCACAGACTTAGGGGGAGCATATACTTCAAATAATGCATTGTTGGCATTATGGTTAGAAGTTGTTGATAAAGTTTATGAAGCTAAATGATACATCTTGCTATTTGATCAAAGGAATGGTATTGTAGGTCATACATGATGAATGTTAGTTATGGTTTTGAATGAATTGCTAGTCTTAAAACTTGCATTTGCTCATGGGGAGCATGGATGATTTGGCATATACAAAGGGGAGCTTAATCAGAAACTTCATCATGTACTCAAGGGGAGTATGGACAGCAGAAGGTATACCAAGGAAGAGAATATCTTGGTCTGCCCTTTGCCCTTGATGTCAAAGGGGGAGAGTGACTTGGTGTGGTGGTTGCCATCAAGTCCAAAGGGGGAGATTTTTGGCATTATGATACAGGTGTTTTCCTTGATGGCAACTCACTCAGAGGTTTGATACAGGTCATGGAAACTTAATCAGATGACAGATCAAAATGCAGCAGGTCAAGGGAGAGGTATACGTAGGTTGACCGTGATGAAAGTCTGTATATACGTGGGTTAGCGGAGCAAAAGGTGCGTATACGTATACACGCAGGTTCACAGAAGGAAAAGTGCATACATAGTTTTAGTCTGTGGTATTTGTTCCATGGTATTTTGGTATTGGTCCATGGTATTTGGTTCGAAATGATGACCCCAGGTATTGGGTCCATGGTATTTGGTTCGAAATGATGACCCCAGGTATTGGGTCCATGGTATTGTTTCTACATGGTTTTGGACCATGGTACTGAGAGAAGCCTAACCTATATAAGGAGAAGATCATTAGGCAAAAAGGAGTGTGCAAGGAATGGATGTCTGACGAAGTGGGAAGATCTAGTATTGTTGGTTATCGATTTGTGCTGCTTGGCTCGGGTTGGATATGGCAACGAAGGTATAAGTAATTATCTTTAGGTCTTTACACGGGTTGTCTCTGGTGAAAGCGCGTATACACATGGTTTTGATATTGTCAAGTAGCATATGCATTATGAGATTTGGTGTTTCAGGTTGCTGTTGATTCTAGTGGTTGTTGCAGAGTTCTGGGCTCTGGTTTGCGTTCTGTGTTCTTGATGATAGGGTTTCAGTGGTTCAGTATTAGGTGATTTAGAGATTTCTGATACAAGTATAAGTTGATGATTGTATTGCAGCAGTGATTGTTTTGTACTTATGGATCCAGTCTGAAAATTGATATAACGTGGTCCCTAAAGAAAAGAAGGTTACAGCCTTCTGTAGGTCAGCACCTATGTACTAGTATATCCACTAGTACAAGAGCTAAGGGGGTTATTTCTCCCTTCCAGAAGTAGTTGGAAAACGAGAGAAGGTTGCAGCCCTCTGCAGGTTGAAGCCTGCGTGCTGGTAAAGGACTGCACCAGTACATTGTAAAAGAAGTTTCTTATTAAAGGAAGAAAGAGATGAATTGTAGCAGGTGGTTTTCACGCACATTGGGTTTCCACCTTATATCATGGTGTTCATGTGTGCTTCTTATGTGTGATGATCTATACTGTCTTACTACACCTGTTTACTGTTAATGTGGTTAATAATGTTCTGATGCATTTATTGAAGATAAGCTAACTCAATCATAAGATTACTGCATGTACGCTAGTTTCATTTAACACAGTCACGTATATAAACGGATATACTAAACTGAAGACGCGTATATAAATCTGAGTATGAAAAATGAAAAGTAACTGATTTGATAATACTGATACCCCCCCCCCCCCTCTCAGTATTATTTCCAACAATTTTTAAACTTGTTCTTAACCTAAAAACTTACTAACTGCTACCAAGATATTTTTCTCCAACAAACTCTAATGATTTATTTCCTAAACTATCCATGCCTTAAAAAGAAGATTTTCTTCTTTAAAATATTATGTCTATCTATATTTCTTTAAGAAATAAAGGAATTAAAATTATTTTCAATAAGGAAATAAAATTCCTTTTCCATGTTGAAACAGGTTTGGAGCTTTTTCTCCAAAAAGATTGATGACATGGAAGCTCTAATGCTCCTGCATCACATTTCATCCATAAGTATTTCTCTCATCATTACGTTAATGATGCATCATTTTATTTATTTTTAAAATTATTTGATATTGAAGAAATAAAAAATTAAATACAATTGCTATTAGTGATTGAATTCATACTCATGTAATTGTATAAGGTAAATTTATATAGTACAAATCACATACTTAATCCCATTATATTCACTACCTTCTTAAAGATTTTCACCTCAAAAATGGTCATCATTAATGATGTCATAATGATATTGTAAGTAATGTTGATATCATCGTTATTATATTGATCATTATAGCTTCTTTGTTTAAAGTAGTCTTCCTGTAGAAGCTTCTACTATGATGCTTTTAGTCTCTCTGCTTTTAGCTAATCAATGTTCTCTAATGTCCATTTGAGAGATTTCAATATTTTCTTTAAAAACCTTCACTTAGCATCAAAATGGTGGTAATATACTTTATTTGAATTTTTAGATATAATTTTGATCAGTTCAAAACCGTAAAACTCCAATTTCAAGAAAACAAGCACCCAAATCTCCTGCTTTGTGAACCCCAAATTTCATTTATCTAGAATCCTTGGGTATGAAGAGTGTTATTCTGGTTACAAGGGCGTAAGCCTAAATACTAAGATAACTCCTTTAAAATTTTACGTGATATAGAGATATGAACATTTCAAATGGTCTCCATTTTATCGACACCTGGATTAATTTAAGCTCAGATATATATACCTAATTTGAATTTTCTAAAATATAGATGTTTTTTAGTGAATAAATGATCCAGATGTCTTTTCCTTGAATGAGATATATGTATATCTGATGATATGATTAACTGTTTTCTTGTACACTTTGTAATCGATCGGATATGGGTCAATCCAAATAACCTTATAGATGTGATTCCTGAAATGTTCTCCTTAATGTGAATTGTAGTAGGGTCCACCATAAATGAATTAAGGTATAGATATGAATTCATTCTCAAATATGGTTCTTCTTTATAAAATCTTTAGTAGCATCCACATTAGATACCTTCTTATTTCAGCTTACAAACTTCTATTTGGATAATTGGGCAACAACTTTGTCACTTAAACTCTTGTTGAGATAGATATGTTTTAACTTAAATACCTCCACCAATATGGATGATGAAAACCATCATGGAATTGTAGTTACATCTCTATTGATTGATGGATTTGTGAGAAGTTGAACAATCTAGCTTGAAAAAATTGAATTGTATGCAAACTAGATTTAAAGCATAACTCTATAGTTAATTAAAAGTTTATTCAGGAGTAACATTAATTATCCCAATAATAACCAAGAATCCAATATGGCTCTATCTTTTGGATCACACGGTAGCACCCTCCTCCTACATCTACCCAAATAACTAGCCAACTGAGGTAAACATGAGACGAGAGGGTTCTATGATTAGATTTGGCCTCTTATCTGACCTTAAGGAAGTGGAATCAATGGAAACATCAGACACGGTCATCCAAAATCAACTTCAGAATCCTCATGACACAAGTCATCCACTGAGATAGTCTATCCCTAGGTCCCACTCATGTTCTGAACATCTTAGGCCTCAGTCTCTCCAATCCTACGAGAAAGAGAGCATCGAGAAACCCAAAGTCACTCTCACAGGCTTTCCTGTAAGCAACCAAAGACTACAATTTCCAATTTTTTGCTAGCCACCCCGAGATTTAAGCCAATTTTTCAGGCCCAGAGCCTAGGTCAGTACCCAAAATGGAGTGATAGCTTGAAATCAGTAAAAGTGTAGGGAAACAATGATGCCAAAGAAATAAGTTGAATAAGACCTTAACCAGACCCCTAATAGCCATGACAAGCATTTCTTCAAACATATCATCAACATGTAACCTACAGGTGTAAATAACAAAATTTAGTGTAAGGATCTCATAGTTACCATTTTTCCCTCATGTCATTTTCTACATTACCGTCTATTGGACTATAGATACATTATCCATTCATTTACAAGTAAAAACATGCTTAGAGCCATACCTAGTAATTGCAATAAAACATAAATATAACTAGCATAATAGGGGAAGAAATATCGTAAACATATCAAACATAAAATCCCTATATACATTAGTACATTTATACATGAAAATCAAGGGAATGAATTTCTCATTAATGAATGGAATAAAATAACTAGAGATGGGACTACCACATTCCGCCCAACCATAGAATGGTTGAGCCAAATCTCTCTTCAGACTTTCAACCCCCATGCTATATTCCAAGCATGAATGTGGGACTCAAACCAAAGGAACCAACCAAGGCATACCAAGGCTAAACAACCTCACCCTCATCAATAGAAACTAGGCTTCACCGTAATACATCCTGGTTCACTACGCCAACATAATGAACACATCATAACAAGCATTTGCATGATCTCCACCTGACCACTAGGCCAAACAAGCATTGATGCCACCGAATTTCTCCACCTACACCATGAGGAATTTTCATGTCTCCTAGTCTCTCAGGCTTTACCATAATCCTAACACAGATCACTAGGCCATAAATTGAGACCCACTCTCTAGGCTTTAATGCATATCCCAAAACCTACATTATTAGGCCCAGTGAAGAGAAAGCCACCTGTTGTCTATACTGTATATCCTACTATTCATCAGAAATGATTCCTAACCTCACTGAGGCAACACAATGTAGGATTTATTGCAACCGATAATGTGGCTCAGGGGTCATTACGCTAGTGGCTTTACCATGATTCACAGTCTTGTTCAAGGACCACTATGCCATCTTTTCTATCATCCACAGATCCACCCCACTCGTCTTTGAATCCATTTGACAATCCAGCTAAACTAAAATATGAGAACCCCATCTCACCATGGATATCTGGAAATAGCAAGGCTAGGCTGAAATATTGCTACACCTGGAAAAACACATTCCATGATAGAAAAGAACCACACACAGTACCATGCATGAAAAATCTAGTAAGGAAAATACACATGCACCTACAATGAAGCTTCTTATAGTTGCATGATCTTGCCTTTCCCTACTTGGCATTTGCTTCCTCTTTCCTTCTCTACCTTTCTTGATCCAATCCCAAAATTCTCCAAGAAAAATCAAATTGTCTAAGAGAGAGAGATAGAGAGAGAATAATGAGATAGCTCTAAAATTCAACTCACAAAAGGTTACCAAATGATCCTCAGAAGCCTTTTTTATGAATTAGGCCTCTATTTTCTTCATTTTCCTTCATTTTCCTTCAATTTCCTGCTCACATGCAACCTATGACCTTTCACCTCCCTTTTCTCCTAATTTCCTTAAATTTGCCAAAAATACAACTTTTCCTTTCCAAAGCCTTATCCACTGACTTTTCCAATTCCCATAGCCATAAATAACCAAATGAACACACCCTAGGATGTCCTGCCAAAAATTAAGCTTGGAATAAGTGCCCCATTAACCATGATTATTGTTTTTTCCTTTATTATATTTTATTACATGGAATTTTCACCAGCGCAATTAGAGAACCCTCCGCCTTGGGGGACACTATCACTGGTGTTCAATCGCACATATACCTCAACAACCTGCTGAAAGAAGACATACTACTCATGGAGCTTTATAACCTAACTCAATGCAGTATTTACAATGAAGGACCTGTTCAAAATAAAACTATGATGACAACATATCGCATACTGGAGCTTTATAACATAGCTCATTATGGTGTTTATGATGATTATCGTGTTGAGTACCAACCCACATGACATCATAACAACATGAAAACACAACCACATGATACCATAGTAACATGAAAACATAATCATAATGACATGACACCCATACCACTTAGTGATCTTTATAACAGAGCTCATGGTGGAATTTACATCCATATACATATGCACATTTAGAAATATTTCCAAAATATATACCAAAACATGTATCAAAACATATACCATAACATCATATCAAAACATATACCAAAACACCATATAAAAGCATATGCCAAAACACCATATTAAAGTATATACCAAAACACCATATCAAAGCATATACCAAAACACCATATCATATCATATACCCAACCACCATATCAAAGTTGCTTTTCCTCAACTGGAAAACAAGGAAGGATACATAGCCCACATATAATCTACCATCACCCATGTCACTTCATCGAGCCCAAAGTGCTTCCATTACACTATAACTTGCTTGATTTCTTGGTTCCAGAGCATGAGCACCTTTTTTTGCAATATACACTGAGGCTCTGGCTGTAATTCTCTAGCTAGTTCCACCTGTAATACAAAACTATCAATCACATGATCATAATCCTTAACATACTTCTTAAGAAAAGATACATGTAAAACATCATGCACTTTCATTTTTAGAGGCAGTGCAAGTTGATAGGCTGTCAACCCAATCCTCTCGATGATACTGAAGGGTCCACAATACTATGGTGCCAGCTTGGCACATGATCCAATCCGCAAAGATCCCTTCTTCAGTTTGATGCACAAGTACACATGTTCCCCAACTTGGAACTCCTTGAACAACCTATTCCTATATACATAACTCTTCTACTTATCCTGTGTTTCCTTTAGATTCTTCTTGATCACCTATATTTCATGTTCCATGTTTGCTAACATCTCTTGTCCAATGAACACCCTGTTAACCAGATAACTCCAACTAATGGGAGTATTGCAACTCCACCTATATAATGCCTGAAAAGGAATCATCATGAATGACTCCTAATAATGGTTGTTGTATGTGAAATCTACCAAACGGAGGTATGCATCCCACTTCCATTTTTGATGCATGACATGCATCCTCAACATGTCCTCCAATATCCTATTGACTCTCTCTTTTTGTCCATCTATTTGTCGATGATAAGTTGTACTGAAGGCCAACTCTATGCCCAAACCTGCAAACAAATCCTTCCAGAACTTGGAAGTGAACTTTGCATTCCTATATGACACAATATTCTTTTGAACACCATGCATTCTTACCTCATTTATGATTAATACCTATTGTACATCACTAGCTGAGAATGTAGACTTGAACAGAATGAAGTGTGCAACCTTTGTCAACTTGTCCAAAATAACCATGATGGAATCTTGTCATCTCACTCTCTTTGGAAACCTTGTGATTAATTCCAAGTAAATGACCTCCCATTTCCATTCTTGAATCACAATCGTCTGTACCAATCCACCTGGATGCTTATATTCTTCTTTGACTTGCTGACAATCAAAACATCTAGCCACAAACTCTTCTACATCCCTCTTCAAATTCTACTAATAGTAAAATGTATTCACTGTTGTCAGTGTCTTTTGATATCCTAAGTGACCCAAATATGGTTTCTCATGAAACTCCCTCACAATCACCTTCTTGAGCTCACCTCTATTTGGTACATATATCCTATCTCGAAACCTGACCAATCCATCCATCGTAACATAATAATCCATATCCTGTGCACCTGCACCTTTACTTGTACCATCACTTGTACCTATACCTATAACATCACCTGTACCTATGCATGTACTATCACTTATACCTATACCTATGCCTATACATGTGCTCTGATACAATAGCACAATATCCCTATATATGACATCCTACTGACCTACCCACAAGATCCTATCCTATAAATTTGTCCCGTTGGAGCTCATAGCTGCTAAGCGATTTACCTATATCCACTTGCTAATAGCATCAACCACTTTTCTCTCTTTACCTTTGATTTATCAGATCTAAAAATCAAACTCACTAATTGTGGCCAACCATCTATCTTTCCTGGCATTCGGATTTGGTTGGTCAAAAAAATACCTCAATCCAATGTGATCACTCATAAGTACAAAACTCCTCCCAAGAAGATAGCTCCTCCATATATTTAATGCTTGTATAATTACCAATTGAAGATCATTTGTCGAGTAGTTTTTGTTATTCTCATTTAGTTTCGAGGACTCATAGCATACCACCTGTCCATAATGCATAAGGACTCGACCAAGCCCTCTCTTGTAAGCATCTGTGCATACCACAAACTCTCTATCAAGATCTGCAATCCGTAGCACTAGTGAATGTGTCAGCAACTTATTAAGTTTCGCAAAGCTAGCCTAACACTCCTTCAATTTAAACTTCTTACATTTCCTTTGTAATGATGTGATAAGATAAGCAATCTGCGATAATTTACCGATGAACCTCCTATAGTAGCCTTCCAAACCCATGAAATATCTTGCCTCAACCACACTTTCAGGAGCTACTGACTCTATGATGGGCCTTATCTTCTTTGGGTTTACTGCAATTCCCTCCTTAGAGAGAAGATTCTCTAGGTAATGTACCTCACTTTGAAGAAGCTACACTTGTTGAGCTTAGCATACAATTGATGCTCTCTCAAAAAGCTCAACACTTCTACTAAGTTCTTGTCATGCTCCTCCTCATTTTTGGAATATACCAATAGATCATCATTGAACGCAATAACAAACTTATCCAAATATGGATGCAACACATTATTCATCAAACACATGAATGTATTTGGAGCATTACTTAATTACAACGTAACAACAACACTCATAATTCACGTACCTTATCCTCAATTAAATTTTGTAAATTTCCTTCACTTTGATGTGTACCTGATGGTATCAGGATCTCAAGTCAATCTTCAAGAACATTGTTGCTCTCTTTAGCTGACAAAACAAGTAATCAATCCTTGGCAAAGGGTACCTATTCTTGATAGTCACTTTTTTTAACTTCCTATAGTCAATGCATAATCTAAGAGTTTCATATTTCTTCTTCACCAACAATATCGATGCACCCAAAGGTGATAAAATTTCCCTAAAGTATCCCTTCTCTAGCATTCCCTTCAACTACAACTTTAACTCAACTAACTCAAGTGTGCTCATCCTTTAAGGTGCTTTTGATGCTAGAGTTTCCATGAGCACTAACTCAATAGAAAATTCTACCTCCCTATGAGGTGGAAACTCTGTAATATCCTCAGGAAATACATCTTGAAACTGTAGAAAAATAGCGTACCTACTCAACACATCTACATCCTCAACCTCCTTACACTTATCACTAGAAATATGCACTACAAACAACACACATCTTTTCCTACGGCTATGCTTTACTTGTATATCAATCACCATCACAACTGATGTTGCTTCTTCTTTCGCTGCAAGATTCTTGGTTCCCCATTATCATCAACACACTCAATAGCTTTGACATAGCATTTTACCTTGGTTCTATGAAGATACAACCAATCCATGCCCAACAACATACCATATGATCCCAAAGGTAATACAATTAGATGTACTGTGGTAGGCAAACCATTCAAGCCAAATGCGCAAGATCTTACCCAATGATGAACTCAATTCTTTGTATTTGTATCCAACTACACTAACCAATATTCTTCATGCAATTATTCACTAAAACCACACTTATCCACCAAGTCAGGACTAACATAGATATAACTAGATTTGGGGTCAATCAAAATAGAAATAACTTGATCAAAAATCTCACCGTCCATCTCAATGATAGATGCCTAGTGTTCTTCCTATCTGTTGTCCAGTGCTACATAGATATAAGGGATTCTCTACCCAACATCCCCAACGTTATGTGCCTCCTATGCACTGTATATATCAGGCCTACCACCGTGATTTTGTGGAAAATCTTTCTTAATATCTTCCTTGCCACATGTCCAACACTCCAACTGACCATTACTGAAACCTCTCTGTTGTTTATGTGACTCAAGTCCCTATCTAGTTTCACTAAACTTCTTTTGCGATGACACATTCTCTTTTTCATCTTCATTCTAAGGCCTTGTCCTCTTAGGCTTCCATTTACCCTTACCTATATATTTTCCCTTCCATCCTTGTGAGATTCATTCTTATGCTTTGATTGTTCATATAAATGCTTCAATTTCCCAATCAACTACTTAAGTGATTGAGGCTCCTCATACTCAATCCAATCTCTAAATGTTAATGGAAAACCACTGACAAATTGCTAAACTTTAGGCTTCTCATCACTAAGATACAGTACATGCCTCAATAGCTCTAGAAACTTGGTTGTATACTCTTCATCTATCATTGATCCAATCTTTAGCTCATACAATGACTTGGACTTACTGTTGTAGTACCTCTCTGGCAAGTACTTCTTCCTCAAAATCCTCTTGAACTCCTACCAACTCAAGTCATCTATCCTAATGTCTCTGACCCGCTTAACATTTTCCCACCGGATGTCTACTTTACCTTTCAAGTTGAAGATCACTACTTTGCCCTTCATGTTATTTGTTTACTCATGAAATTCAAATACTTTGTTCATCCCAACTATCGAAGCCTCTGCATATATCGACTTCTTCACATATCCATCAAAAGTAGGTGGTTTTTCTCTCTTGAACTCATATGGAAAGTATCCCCTACCATTACTCCTATAAGGATGATAGCGACAATGATCATGATGTCTATCAAAACCAGAACTAAAATAGTACCTATGATCACCATCCCATCTATCTAGAGTGTCCAATAGCCTTCCATCTCTCATTGTATCAGATCTATCCCACCTGTCTCTACCATGTTATATGGAATTTATACATACAGATAAGTACATCTTACCTAAGTCGGTAGTTACACTTAGAACAACTGAAGTAAAGATGTTTAACCTTTTCCTACAATAAACAAATAAGATAAAGGAGCCTACTTGTGATCCTTCGCTTCCTTTTATCTCCATTGAGTTGCTTTTGTCACTCCCACTCAAACTGAATTCACTCAATTGGTACTTGCCAATAGAAACAAAAGACAACAACAATCAAAGCCCATGATCTATTTATTATAAACAAGTGGAATCAACAACATTTGAACATACATTCAACATAGATATATACAAAAGTATTGGAAAAGGAATAAACAACTTTATTGATTGATAGAAGGAGAAGTTACACCCAATGTGGTTCGATCTCATGTCACTCATCCAGCTTAGTCCAAACCCTCATCACACGAATAGCAACATCAATCCAATAGCATAAAACTACTTGGTAATGATTTCAAGTCTCAAATAAATAGTATTTCTCTATAATATCCAAGTTCTAGCCCCCCGATCACTATGATGAGTGGTCAACTTAAAGGGAAATGCAAGTGGTTTTGTCATAAATTAGGTATTGAATGCTTTTCCATATTTGGATAGTTAGTTTACATGGAGAAATGGATCAGAGGATATAGGGTTGAATGATCCATAGCCTATCCAAAATCGAGCTCATGGAATGAGATAAGAGTTGGGCATCCTTCTAAATGGCTCTAGAATCAAGGAATATTCCTAGCATCCTATGCCAATTTCGCTCATCCTTGCCCAACACAGGCCTAAGTGGACCTAAGTGCTCTGCAACACAGGTTTGAATGGACCTACCTATTATGCAGAGAAATTTTCCCTGACCAAGGGTGCGTTGGTGTCCCAAGGAGGCATTTTTGCAGGGTTTAAAAATAGGAAACTTTCATGGATGAAAAAATTCAATATGATGACTTCTATAGGGCATGTAGCAATTGAAATTAAGGTTTGATGAGCCCTAATTATATTGATCTAATCATCAGGAGTGATGTGCCCAAATAGACCTATAACAAATTCCCCCTAAAGCATGAAGTTGAAAATGATAATGTTGAGTGATATTCTTTATGATGTGATGAGGAGGATCTAAAGCGAATGGTGACCTGCATTAATTACAATACATAATATCATGATATATTTGAATTTTTCATGAATTTTTGAGGGAAGGCATACCCATTCTCAACATAGAAACTGATCATTACATGTACATAAATCAGATAGTCATCTATAGATATAGACCCATGATAGGATGACCATCTGTGTAAAGCCATCGTATAGATGATTTAGTACTCTCCTAAAATCGCAGCCCGAATGGATGAAACTAGATCTGGGATCTTCTATCTAGTCCAATCATTCGCTCAAGTATGAACCTAACCATGTGAAAATGTGATCTGAAGTAGAACATGGGAATACATTGTCTGATTACCAGCCAATGATGTAATTTGTTAATAGAAGTGAGAGAAATCATTGATAATGATAATGATTCTCAAGGTACTACAGTACATTCTGCATGGAGTGAATAGATGTTTTGATTTTGAACACCATACAATGTCTTTCGGCCAAAGGCCTGTGATGTCAACATGTTACCAGAAGTGAGAAACTTTTCATTGATGTATGCAAGCCTCAGGGTACTTGAAGGGTGTTTCTAAGTAACTTCCTAGATAATGTGCTGATGTTGACAGGAAGCGACTCGTTGTAGGAGGGCCTTGATGTATCCCCCTGTTAGAAATAATTCTAAGAGGGGGGGTGAATCAATATTATCAAGTCAAATATTCCTTTTTCAAAAACAAATGATATATGCTACTTCAGTTAGTTAAACCCGCGTATATACGCAACTATGCAGAGGGAAACCCGCGTATACAAGGCAATCTTTTAATTTAGTTTATCTTTCTGATGATGATTGTTAATCTGTGTTGCAGAATCAAATAACCAGTAGCGAGAGACAGTAAAATAGAGCAGAAAGACAATCATACACAAGAACACAAGATATAAGGTGGAAACCCAATGTGGGTGAAAACCACCTGCTACAATTCGTCTCTATCTTCTTCTAAATTAGAAACTTCTTTTACAATGTACTGGTGCAATCCTTTACCAATACGCAGGGTGCAACCTGCAGGGAGGTACATCCCTCTCTCGTTCTCCAGCTTCTCCTGGAAGGGAGCTACAAGCCCCTTTAGCTCTTCCACTAGCCAAGATACTTGTACGTAGGTGCTGGCCTACAGAAGGCTACAACCTTCTCTTTCTTCCAGGGACCACGTTTCATAATTTTTCAGACTAGATCCATGAACATCAATCAATCATCAAGAATTTCTCCGTCAACCAATCTCCTTTCCACCAATTAGATCTGAATCAAGTAGATACTTCTCTGACAGCTGTACCCAAAATACAGTACCAGAAACCACATACCAAAATCTGAACCCAGAACACAGCAGCAATAAACGTAAGTAGTTATATCACCACTTAAAGTATATACGCTATTTTAATAACCTGCAACATGCATGCATATGCTTCTGTGTTTGGAACAACCTGCATATATGCTGTTTTCATTCACTGACACAACGTGTATACGTGCCCTCTCTTCTCTGAACCTACGTACAGATAAAGAAAGCTTAAGGATTATGACCCACCAATAGAACTTATCCTTTGTTTTTGCACTAAGATTCCTCCTTCAATCAGATCCATATCTACACCATAACCCGATTACCAGTATTCTAGATCTACCACTTTATCAGATATTCAATGATAATTCAGATAATCTGCCACATGATCTCCTTCCTCTTTTATAGTCTTAGGCCTTCCACAATACCACGGTCAAAAACCATAATAAGCCAATACCATGGACCCAATACTAGGGATCAACACATCTGACGAGACGCCATGGTCCAAAACCATAGGTTCAAATACGAAGGACTAACTACCACGGTCCAAAAGTAATTTTTCCAACATATACGCACTTTTGTAATGACTAACCTACGTGTATACACGTCTTCGTCTAGATGAACCTGCGTATATGTCTTTTCCTTTATTCTGGAAGCCTGAACTGAGATCTCTTACCAAAGAGAGATTCCATCAAGGACAACACTTGTGCCATAGCTCTAAATCAGTGCCAAAATGCCAACAATCTCCCCCTTTGGACTTGATGGCAACCCCAAGATCCTCAAATTCATTCTCCCCCTTTGTCATCAAGGGCAAAGGGTTGTGCTCCCCCTGAGTACATGCTGAAATCTCTGCCCTGCTATGCTAACCATGCTCCCCCTGACTGTAGGCAAGATCTGCAAAAAATGTTCTTCAAGAAGAAACATGACATATACATCATAAAAGACCTCCCTATCATCAAAAGACTCTATGCATACATCCATCACCCAAACTAAGTGGGGATACATCAGAAAATTATATATGACAACCAAGTACATTACATCTTCATCCCAGGCATAGTGGGGAAACCTAAACAGGCCGTTACATGACCTTGACATCATAACAAAGATACATGACATAGAGATGAAATATGTAGAGCAAGACTTATGAAAGTCACAAATAACTGATAGCAGCAACATCCGTCAATCACCACTCAGATCAGGAACCAAGATTTCCTACTATTCTCCCCCTGCCTCTGTTCCACCAGAGACCAACAAGAACTGAGAAATATAACCAAAAGCTTCTAATATAATGCCAATAATGCATCATTAGAAGTTTATCTGCTCCTCCTGAACCTGTGCCAGATGGTCTATATCAGAATATCTTCAACCAGAGCCTGTCCCTACAGATATCCATCAATCCTCCATATACACGACTTTATCTGCACAAAACGGCGGATGTATGAAAGTTTACTGAAGTGGATCCACGTACACCCATTTTTCTCTGAAACTGACAAGATTTAACGGCAAGATGATGCATCAACTACTCCCAGCTTCTATCTGAGGTATTCAAAAGTTTCCCTGGGCAGTGGTTTGGTGAGAATATCAGCAACTTGTTGCTTAGAAGGAACATACTCCAATTTGACCTTTTGTTCCAACACTTGTTCCTAGAGAAAGTGATACTTGATCGGTATGTGCTTGGTCTTTGAATGCATGACTGGGTTCTTTGAAATGTTGATTGCACTTGTATTATCACATAAGATGGAGATAGGTGGTGTACAAGTGATCTAAAAATCCTGCAAGATTTGCATCATCCAAAGGAGTTGAGTGCAGCAAGATACAGTTGCCACATATTCTGCTTCAGTTGCAGATAAAGCAATCGAACTTTGTTTCTTGTTGAACCAAGATACTAATCTGGAACCCATAAAGAATGCACCACCACTTGTGCTCTTTCTGTCATCCACGCTTCCAGCCCAATCTACATCTGTATAAGCATGAAGAGTGAGATCTGTATCTCTAGGATACCATAAGCCATAGTTTTGAGTCCCTTGAAGATACTTGAAAATTCTCTTTATTGCCTGAAGATGAGTTTCCTTAGGATTTTCCTAAAATCTTCCAACTATTCCCACTGCATGCATGATGTCTGGTAAGGTAGCTGTCAAATAAAGTAGACTTCCAATCATGGATCTATAGGTTGGTTGATGCACTGCTACTGATTCATCATTTGCACTGAGACTGCATCCTATAACTATAGGGGTACATACTGGTTTTGGATGTTCCATGCCATACTTCTTCAGAATCTGCTTGAGGTACTTGGTTTGAGACAAGAAGATACTACCTTCATTTTGTTGGATTTGCAATCTAAGAAAGTATGTCAGTTCTCCAAGCAAAGACATTTCGAATTCTTTCTGCATCACCAAGGCAAAGCTTTGACTCATCTCTTCTTCATTGCTGCCAAAAATAATGTCATCTACATACACAACAAGTATTAGCAATTTGTCATTTCCAACTTTTATATAAAGATTGCTATCTGCTGATCCTTTTGAAAAACCTTGTTGATGAAGATATTTATCCAAACGATAGTACCAAGCCCTTGGAGCTTGTTTGAGCCCATAGATAGCCTTTTTGAGTCTGCATACAAGATTTGTATCATTTCCAAGAATGAACCCATCTGGTTGTTCAATGTATACTTCTTCTTCCAAGTCTCCATTCAGAAAGGATGATTTCACATCCATTTGAAATACTTTGAGGTTTTGAAAACTTGAGAGAGCAAGGAACATTCGGATGGCCTCAAGTCTTGCAATGGGAGCAAAGGTTTCTTCAAAGTCTATTCCTTCTTGCTGCGCATACCCTTTACAAACAAGTCTGGCCTTGTTTCTAATTACTTCTCCATTTTCATTCAATTTATTTTTGAAGACCCATTTTCTTCCGATAACATTCTTATCCTTTGGTCTAGGAACCAGTTCCCAAGTGTTGTTCCTTTCGATTTGCTCAAGTTCTTCATCCATTTCTTTTATCCAACATTCATCTTCGCATGCCTCTTTCACATTTTGTGGTTCAGTAGAGGAGATTAATGCCAAATAGCTTGAGGCTTCTGCAACTGTTCTTCTTGTTTGTACACCTGCCTCTTTTTGCCCCAAAATTTGTGATTCTGGATGATTCTTTTGAACATACCTAGAAGGAGTCTTTTCTTCTATCCTTATCTGTTCCTCTCGCTCCTCATGGGTTTCTTCTTCATAGTTTTCTTCTTCATCATCGATCTGATTTTGAGGGTAGTCTTCATCCTCTTCGATATTTTCATAATTTACTTGCCTAGGAATGTATCCTTTTTCATCAACCACTACATCAATGCTTTCAATAATTCTTCCAAGTCTTTTATTGTAGCACTTGTATGCTTTGTTGTGTGGAGAGTAACCAAGGAGAATGCCTTCATCTGCTCTAGGTTCAAGTTTGCCCAGCTGTTCATCATTATTCTTAATATAGCATTTGCTTCCAAAGATTTTGAAATGTTTTATTGAAGGAGTCTCACCATACCAGACCTCATGAGGAGTTTGAGTGCTATTCACTCAGACATTTGTTTTGTTGAGAATAACAATTGTAGCAAATGCAACTTCACCCCAGAAGGTTGCGGGAGTTCCAGACTCATCAAGCATAGCACGAGCCATTTGTTGAACGATTCTGTTCATCCTTTTGACTACTCCATTTTGCTGAGAAGTTCCAGCTGTAGAGAATTCCCTTCTTATTCCATGTTCTTCACAGAAATCAAAAAATTCATTTGAGGTAAACTCCCCACCTCTGTCAGACCTGAGGCACTTAATTTTGTGATCTGATTCGTTTTCAACCAAGGCTTTTGAAAGATTTGAATTTTTCGAATTGCTTCGTCTTGTCTTCATAAGTCCTAACCAAACCATCCTGGGAGAAGTTGTCAATGAATAATTATAAAGATTCCTTCCCTCAAGTGGACCTTGTCCTAAAATGGACAATTACATTCTGTATGGGGACTAGCTCAAGAGGCCTGCTAGCGAACTTCCTTCCAGGGAAGTTAGTTCTGGTTTCTGTTTACCAAACTGACATTGATTTCATATAGTGTTGTCCGGAATTTTGATATCTGGAAGACCACGAACTGCCTGGTACTTGCATGCTTTCCTTATTTATGAGAAGCTTAGATGCCCCAATCTCCGGTGCCATAACCAGTGTTCATCATCCTTGCTCAAATAGCATTGTTGTTGTCCTTCTTCAAATATGTATAAATTATTTGGAGTTTGTCTACCTTTGATCACTGTTCTTCCTGTATCAAGATCACGAACACTACATCCATTTGATCAAAATATTACCTCAGTTCCATTATCGTACATCTCACTGACACTCAATAGATTATTATTCAAGCCATCAACATACAAAACATTTCTAGCTTTGACCTCTTCTTTCAATTGAGAAATGCCTTTTCCTTTTATGACTGCAGGGGTATCATTTCCAAAAGAAACTTTCTTTCTTTTTTCTAAAACACTATATGATTCAAGTTTTTCTTTATCACCTGTCATATGCTTTGAACATCCACTATCAATGTACCATTGATTTTCTTGACCTTCTGCATATAAAGCTATCCCACATCTTTCTGGTTGTGGTTCCTTCATTCTCCATGTTCTAGCACTTGAGGTTTGTTCCTTCTGATTTGTCTTCCAAAACCTGCTCCTGCATTCAAAATCTTCATGACCAAAGTTATTACAAATAGAACATTTAATTTCATTTTCAAGGGCGGAAAAGTTGTTATAGGTCATTTTTGTGATTCCAGTCATACTTCTTTGTTTTTGAGCTTCTCTAGTCATGATTGTCTTATAGGCAACACATTGAGCTACTTTCTGGCCAAAGTTATGGCAAGAGAAACATTGGCCATTGAAGAAACTCCTCCGATTATCAAATCTACTTGCCAAATGATTATAGTTTCTATTGTCATCCATTCTTGAGGCAAATTGAGAAGATTTTACCTATGGCTGGTTGTAGCTTTTATTCATCCTTAAGGTGGATTGCCCCTGATTTACCTGGTAGTCTTTGTTTATCCTTGATGTAATTCGCCCTGTTTTACCTGGTGATCTCCATTGGGCTTTTGCTCATTTCTCCTTGCAGCATCAAGATAAATCTTTGAGGTGGATGCTTGAGATGCTTCTCCATTATACCCTAGACCAGTATTGATTAGAGGAGAATGTTGTACATTGATAATCTCATTCAGAGTTTCAGATCCTTTGACAAATTTAAGATTAAGAGCCTTTGTTTTCTCAATTTCTTTTCTAAGGCCAACAATTTCACATTCTAACTTCTCAAGAAATTTTTCTTTTTCATCAAGTTGGAATTGCAGAGTATCAATGATCATATTATTTTCTTCTAAACATGTTTTGAGTCTAGAAATCTCTTCATAAAAGCCATCCACATCTATAGCATCCATGTAATCATTATCTTCAAAAGCCATTAAAAGTTTATAATTATTACCTCGTACATCTTCATCACTATTTGAAAGTCCAGCACTATCTTCATGAGTGTAATAGCTTTTCTTTTTTGCATTTTGTTTCTTGTTCCATCTAACAGATTCTTTCCCCTTGTCAAACTTATCCTTACGAGGACACTTGGCAGCATAGTGACCGACTCTTCCACAAGCAAAGCATTTGAAAGGTAACTTACCTCGGAATCTTCCAGTACCCCATTGAAGGTTCTTGACAAAATTTGATTCTTCCTCTTCTTCTGATACGTGACCTGACTCATAGTAATCTCCTTTGCCTAAAGCCTTGAAAGCAGCTTCTCTCCTGTCTGATGGTCCTCCTTTCCCCATTTCAAAAGCAGTCAAAATTCCGTGCAGCTATGACATGGTAAGATTTCGTAGATTCTCTTTCTCTTCTATTGCAGAAACTTTAGATTCAAACCTAGGGGATAAATATCTTAGAACATTTTCAACCACAACAACTTCCTTTATTTCTTCACCCAAGTTTTTCATACAGTTAACAATCTCATCTACATGAAGGAAATAGTTAGCCACACTTTCATCATTATGCATTCTGAGATTTTCATACTGAATTCTGAGGGTTTGAAGTTTTTCTCGTTTTACCTGATCATCTCCTTCATAGCTTAGTACAATCTTGTCCCATATTTCTTTTGTGGATTTATACTGCATAACATTGACAAATTCTGATTGAGATAAACATCCTAATAGAGTATTGACTGCCTTTGCATTTGTTTCATATTTCTTCTTCTCAGCCGGATCTGTAGGAGTTGCTGATGGAAAAGTATACTCTGTATCTATGATATCCTAGACTTCTGTACCAAGAGATTGAAGATAGGCAGTAACTCTTACCTTCCAATATACGAAGTTTGTCCCATCAAAAATCAGTGGCCTGATTGATGCTTCCCTCTTGTAGTTGTTCATGATGAAAGATCTTCCTTCAAGCGATCAAGCTTCTTTTGAAGGACATGGCTTTGATACCAATTATTGGAAATAATACTGAGGGGGTGGTGAATCAGTATTATCAATTCAAATACCCCTTTTTCAGAAACAAATGATATACGCTACTTCAGTTAGTTAAACCAACGTATATACGCATTTATGTAGAGGGAAACCCGTGTATACAAGGCAATCTTTTAATTTAATTTATCTTTCTGATGATGATTGTTAATCTGTGTTGCAGAATCAAATAACCAGTAACCAGAGACAGTAAAATAGAGCAGAAAGACAATTCATACACAAGACAAAAGATATAAGGGAAACCCAATGTAGGTGAAAACCACCCTGCTGCAATTTCATCTGCTCTATCTTACTTTTAAGATTAGAAATTTCTTTTAAATGTACCGGTTGCAGTCCTTTACCAGTACGCAGGCTACAACCTGCAGAGAGCTAACACCTCTCTCATTCCTCCAGCTTCTCCTGGAAGGGAGCTACAACCCCTTTTAGCTCTTGCACAGCCAAGATACTAGTATGTAGGTGCTGGCCTACAGAAGGCTACAACCTTCTCTTTCTTCCAGGGACCACGTTTCATAATTTTTCAGACTAGATCCGTGAACATCAATCAATCATCAAGAATTTCTCTGTCAACCAATCTCCTTTCCACCAATTAGATCTCAATCAAGTAGATACTTCTCTAACAGCTGTACCCAAAACACAATACTAGAAACCACACACCAAAATTTGAACCCAGAACATAGCAGCAATAAATAGAAGCAGCTAGATCAACACTTAAAGTATATACGCTATTTTAATAACCTGCAACATGTGTGCATACGCTTTTGTGTTTGGAACAGCCTACATATATGCTGTTTTCATTCACTGAAACAGTGTGTATACGTGCCCTCGCTTCTCTGAACCTGCGTACAGATAAAGAAAGCTTAAGGATTATGACCCATCAATAGAACTTATCCTTCTTTTTTTCACTAAGATTCCTCCTTCAATCAGATCTAGATCTGCACCATAACCCTATTACCAGTATTCTAGATCTACCACTTTATCAGATATTCAATGATAATTCAGATAATCTGCCACATGATCTCCTTCCTCTTTTATAGTCTTAGGTCTTCCACAATACCACGGTCAAAAACCATAATAAACCAATACCATGGACCCAATACTAGGGATCAACACATCTGACAAGACGCCATGGTCCAAAACCATAGGTTCAAATACCAAGGACTAACTACCATAGTCCAAAACTAAGTTTTCCAACATATACGCGCTTTTGTAACGACTAACCTACGTGTATAC
This sequence comes from Pinus taeda, assembly GCA_000404065.3. Taxonomy (NCBI): domain Eukaryota; kingdom Viridiplantae; phylum Streptophyta; class Pinopsida; order Pinales; family Pinaceae; genus Pinus; species Pinus taeda. The sequence continues at coordinate 3,234 of APFE030119046.1, read as the reverse complement.
GCATCTTCGTCTAGATGAACCTATGTATATGTCTTTTCCTTTATTCTGAAAGCCTGAACTGAGATCTGTTACCAAAGAGAGTTGCCATCAAGGACAACACTTGTGCCATAGCTCTAAATCAGTGCCAAAATGCCAACACCCCCATCTTTAACATGAAATGAGTGCAATTATTTTGAAGACAAAATGTGACTGACGACACAATGTTCAGGAATGACAGTCACGAAAATGAAGGTTTATGAGTATTGCAAATGATGAAGTTTACTGAGTGACTTCTCTTGAACATGTTGGTGACACTGAATGAATTCACAGCATTGACCCAAAAGAAAAGTGACGGATGGTGTGATATACCATAGATATGTTAACCATAAAGCAGATAACCTAACCAAAATAGTCACAGAGATGAAGTGAAAGTGTCACGTTCAAGAGCGACTTGCTACCATAAAGTGATTTATCTCTTTTCCCACTTTCCCTAGTCATTGCTGACCAATAGCTCTTTATTGTTTTTAACAATCTTGAGGAGGATAACATATGCTTGATATATAATTCCAACCTTCAAGTGAATCCATTTCTATGTGATGTTTTAACGAGTCTACCAAAGGTGAAAGTCAGTCTTGTCATCATGGACAAGTTTGCCACTATTTGATGCTTTAACAAGTTTAATGACAATGAGAACTTGGTCCTTTTCATATTTAGAGAGTTTGGAAAGGGACAAAAAGAAAACTCCACAAGTTGTCTTTCGTAAGTTTCTCTCTCAAGTATGAAAAAGCATAAAATAATATAGGAGAGAACCTATTGACCATGTTCAATCAACGTATTCCTTTTTTATAAGTAATCTATCTTAGTCCAAAAAAGGGTTACACTTATACTGAGTAGATGTTGTTTCCAATCCGTTTATGAGCTAAAAAGGACAAGCACTTCGCAACCTTTTCATATTTCGAATCTGAAAAGAGCTTAAAGAGGACTTGAGGGGGGTTTCTTTTTTGATGTTTAACAGAGCTCGAAAAAGAGATAAAAGTATGATCTGTGGTCAAAAGTACATTTTACGATCATGCACATCAAATTCACTATGTCAGCTATAAACCTATTCAAGGAACCACAAAATGGATTAAACATGTCTGTTTCATTAGTAAAAATAGGTAAAAGCTATATTTTATTCATTTAATGAATATGAAATAACCATAAAACAAGAATTTACCAAGTCATTTTACCATTTGACATTTACCATTTAGTTTTGTGCTCTGAACCATTTTTTTTACCTCAAACTTCAGCAGTTGATAATGGGAGCTTTTGTGGATCATTCTTCGTACCACCAGGAGAAGGTAGGAAATCTACCTCTTATCTTTCATTTAAGGTCATTCTTTTTCAATTTTAGGCAAAATATTTAGGGTTTTGGGGTCCCTAGGTTAAATATACCATGCCCTGGGATCAACGCACCCCAATGCATTGAAAACTACGCTGCAGTGTAGTAAAGTAAAAGGGGAACTACTTTGGAGTGCATTGTCTATAGACAAGGCATGTGCTGGGTGCAGTTTAGAAATTTGTTTCATCATTTCTACCTGAAATATCTTTAGTTTTTTGCATGAAATGGATCCTAACTAAGCATATCGTGTGATTTCATACTTTTATCTGATCAGAATGGCTATCACATGGCGTAAAAGATAACATGAAGAATAGGGTATGGTTTCCCTAAATTGTCCTGCTACTATTGAGGCCCTCAGAGGTTTGGGTTACTCAAATATTTCAAGTTATCCGGGATGAGGAAACAGTTAGAACTATTGCATTTCTTCATTCATTCATGGGATCCAACACAATAGGCTTTCACATAGGGGACAAGGTCCTCCCTATATTGGTCAATGATATTTACTTTCTCACAAGATTGTCAACACGTGGTGGCCCCATTTCTCTTTCAGGTTCTGCCTGTGGGGCTGAATCAGTGAGGGACTACATTCAACAATTATGTTGGCCAGGTACATAGCCTAGCAAAGATGGAAAGAAAAAAATCAAGGATGTTCGTGATATGCCCTTGCGAAAAATCCTCTTTACTATCGCAAAGTTGGCAGGTAGAGTGGCACTTCATGTCAGGAATAGATCATACATGCAGTGTGTGCTCAAGTGTCTCGAGCCAATTATGTTCAAATGGTGTGAGGAAATACTCTCTTTGATGAAAGAGCAGCTGACTAGATTAAAGAGTAGTAAGATGAAAAATTTCAGTTGTGGATCGATCATAATCGTTTTTATTTTGGATAGAATACCATTGATGCAACCTCAGCATGTGAAACTGAGTTTATCTAGTCCTAGAGATCCATGAATGTAGAGATGGGTAGAGTTGATGGCTAGAAATGTTGGTCAGTGATCAATCTCATTTTCTACAGCATTCTTCAGTTTTCTCTATTGACAACATATTATCATTAAGGAGCATCCATATGCAGGGATGGATTTTCATGGAGATGTAAAATAGAGATTACCAGTGGGTGCTAAATGGGGTACTATAGATAAATTGTTTTAACTGTGTATTTTGGTTTTTTGAGTTTTTACATGTTTTTATGTTTTTTTTTATGTTTCCAAGACTAAACTAAAAATGTTCTAATGTATACAGATATTGGCACTATTTGACCAATGGGTCATCAATAGGAGGTGGGTTAACCAGTGAGGAGAAATTTCGTAAGAGCAGTTATCTAGGATTTGGATCTGACTGAGACACTAACAGAGTTGCAAGATCATATAGAGGCGTTAACACTTGGGTATACCAGATGTTTGGATCGAGGAGTTACCCATGAGACTACAACACCATATTATTGGTGTACCTAGCCATTGAATGAATCTATTGTGCATGACAGCTTAGGCAGTGACCTATTATCATGAGCATCATTAGATCTACCTAGGGTGATTTACTGTTTGCATTTTGAGGCTTTGAGGTCAAATGACCAACAGGTCTTGGACAAAAATTTTTGTAAAGACTTTGAACATCTATCTATTTTACTCTTAGTGTTTTTGTATGGTTATGTGTAATCTATTCAATTGTTGATGTGAATTGATGTTAATAATAGTCATTTTCCTAGCCCTAGAATGCCCATTGTCTCTCTAAACCAAGAGAACTTCTCAGAACTGACAGATTTTGTCAATGCATCTGTAGTATTCTTGAAAGTGTCCACCTTTACCAGAAACACATTTTTGTCTTCTATCATATCCCTCACAAAGTGATACTGAACATCAATGTGCTTTGTCTTTGAATGA
>APFE030119042.1:0-18005 GCA_000404065.3 Pinus taeda | reverse complement strand
TCTGATACCAATTGTTGGAAATAATACTGAGAGGGGGGCTAAATCAGTATTATCTGGTCAATTATTTTCTTTTTCAAACCCAGAACATATACGCTACTTCAGTTAGAGAAAACCGCCTATATATGCAACTACAGATAAGGAAACCCACGTATACCATATAGACTTATAATTTAAAATATTCTACAGATGTTGAACATTAATATGTGCATTAGGATCATATAAACAGTAACCAGGAATAGAATAATAGAGAAGAAGACAATCACACACAAGAACACAAGATATAAGGTGGAAACCCAATGTGGGTGAAAACCACCTGCTGTAATATGTCTCTATCTTTTCAATTAGAAACTTCTTTTTACAATGATTCTGTATTGGTGTAGTCCTTTACCAGTACGTAGGCTTGCTACCTACAGAGCGCTTTACAACCCTCTCTCATTTTCCAGCTTATCCTCGAAGGGAGCTAACAACCCCCCTTAGTTCTTGTACTAGTTGAGATACTAGTATGCAGGCTGCTACCTGCAGAAGACTACAACCTTCTCTTCCTTCCAGGGACCACATTTCATAAAATTTCAGACTAGATCCACAAATAATATCAATCAAACATCAAGAATTTCTGCATCAACCAATCACCTTTTCACCAATCAAAACTGAATCAAAATAAACACTTCTCTAATGACTGTACCGAGATCATAATAACAGTAATCACACCCCACTTCTGAACCCAGAACACTGTAGCAATAAATACAAGCAGCTAGAACATAAATCAAGAGATGTACGCTATTTCACTATTCAGAAACCTGAATGCATACACTTCTGTGTCAATACCGACCTGCGTATACGCGACTTTCCCTTACAAGAACAACGTGTATATGCACCTTTGCTTCACTGACCCTACATACAGATCTATAAATTCATTCTTTCAAAGATTCATATATTAGTTAACCCAGATTATCAGATTTATAGATCAAGCATGTGCCACATATCACATATCAAAATCATATAGAGATACCACTATTCCAGCCTTAAGATTTTTACCCATCAATAGAATTTATCCTTCTCCTTGCGCTCAGGTTCCTTCTTCATTCAGATCCACATCTACACCATAACCCAATCATGGTATTCCAGATCTAGCACTTTATCAGATATTCAATGATTCAGAAGATGCTTTGCCAAATGATCTCCTTCCTCTTTTATAGCCTTAGGCCATTCACAATACCACGGACAAAAAACCACAACAATTCAATACCATGGACCCAATACTTGGGATCAACACTTATGATGAGATACCATGGCCCAAAACCATAGGTTCAAATACCAAGGACTAAATACCATGGACCAAAACCATAGGATCAAAAATTGTGTCCATAGGATCAAAAATTGTCAGACTAATACCATGAACCAACCATAAGATTTCCCATGTGTGTGCGCTTTTCTCTGCATGAAAGCGCGTGAACTTTTCTCTCCATGAAAGTGCGTGAACTTTTCACTGCATGAAAGTGCGTGAACTTTTCTCTTCATGAAAGTGCGTGAAAATTTCTCTGCATGAAAGGAAATTTTCTCTGCATGAAAGTGCGTGAACGTTTCTCTGCGTGAAAGTGTGGAACCAGAAAATAACTTTGCTGCACTATAATTTATTCTCTGCATGAAAGTGCGTGAACTTTTCTTTGCATGAAAGTGTGTGAATGTTTCTCTTCGTGAAAGTGCGTGAACCAGAAACTAACTTTGCTGCACTATAATTTATCATCTGAGATGAGTGGGTTGCCATCAAGTACAACATATGTATCATAATGCCAACACTTAGTTGAGCCACACGTTGGAATGCTATAACATAACCGCTGAAGAAGAAGATGAGGATCTGCGAAAAGTTAACATTTCTAGAATGGAAGTTCACCACGAGGTTGAAGGACCACCGATTGAGAATCCTGATATAATGACACCAATAAAAATGAAATAGGTGAATATTGGTATGGAAGTGGAGCCCAAATTCATGAAGGTTGGAGATTAATGGGATGATACGACAGTGGATAAAGTCATTGAGTTTCTCTGCGAATACCAGGATTTGTTCCCTACCAAGTTTACAGATCTAAAAGGGCTAATAGGAGACCTGGGTGTTGTGAAGATCACGTTGAAGCCTGACGTGAAGCCAGTTAAGAAAAGGCCTTGCTATCTCCATCTGATGTATAAGGAGAAGGTCCACCTAGAGCTGGACAAGATGCTCGCGGCATGCATCATTTCTCGTAGAATAATCTGATTGGGTATGCCCAATGGTGGTATAGGAAAAGATGCAGAAGGATGAAATAAGGATATGCGTGGATCTCAGGAAGTTGAATGACACTTGTGTACATGATCCTTTCCTGACCCCATTCATCCATGAAGTGTTGGATAATGTAGGTGGCTAGGAAGAATACTCCTTCACTGATGGGTTCTCTGGGTACCATCATATCAAAATCACGCTGGAGGATAGGAGCAAGATGACCTTCATGACTGAGTGGGGATGTTTTATATGCTATAATTCCTTTCGGATTGAAGAATGCACCTGCAATTTTTTCGCACGTATTCATTGTTGCGTTCAAGGAATTTATTCATAAGTTCTTGGAAGTATACTTTGATGACTAAACTATGTTTGGGCTAGTGAAATGCCATGTGACAAGTTTGTGCCTAATGCTAGATACCTATCGAAGATACTGGATCACGCTCAATCTCAAGAAATGCATGTTTTGTGTTCCTTTTGAGACCCTATTGGGTCATGTGGTTTGTATACATGGACTGATGGTAGATCCTATGAAGATCACGATGATACTAAACTTAGAAGCACCGAGGAGTGTGAAATAGCTACGCGCTACCCCAGGGTATACTGGATATTATAGAAAGTTTATCAAAGGCTATGCCCAAATCACCATGCCTGTGGAGAAGTGGTTGAAAAGTGATGACACATTCTGCTGGAAGGAGGACTATAAAAAAAGCTTGGATATATTGAAGGAAAATATGGTCTCCACGCCGATTTTAGTTTTCCCATATTGGAAGATGGAGTTTCATGTACATGTCGATGTGTCATGTATAACTCTAAGAGCAGTACTAACATAGGCTAGTTGAGGAGACTTGGACCATCCTATAACATTCGCAAGCCGAAGGTTATCCAAGGTAGAGAAGAACTATTCCACCACCAAGCACGATGGGTTAGCCATGGTATACATGCTCCATAAGTTTAAACACTAATTGTTGGGTGGCCATTTTAAGATGTCTACAGATCATTTTTCATTCAAATACCTGGTCAATAAGCCTATGTTTGGGGGGAGAATCTACAAGTGGTTGTTATTGTTTTAGAAGTATGATTTTGAAGTTATTGCGAAACCTGGATGACTAAATGGTGGAATAGACCATCTATCACGCATTGAAACAGGGGAAGGGCCCACTAATTTGGAGGAGGGATTGCTTGATGCACAACAATTTGCAGTGCATGTCGTGGATGGTCATTTTGAAGATATCATACACTTCCTAACAACAGTAACTAGCCTTAAAGGATACACCTTCCAGCAAAAGAAGGAGTTAGTGGTGCACACAACATAATTTCCTCTCATTGTTGGGAATTTGTACAAAATGGGGTTTGATGAGATATTGCGACGATATGTATCAGAGTTTGAAAGGAGAAATATCCTTGTAGATGCTCATGGGGGTGTCATGGAGGACATTATGAAGGGAGAGTGACCGTGCAAAAGATTCTACGTGTAGGGTCGTGGTGGCTGACCCTCCATCAGGATTCAAAAGCATACTAAAAAGTGTGTGATGTATGTCAAAGGACTAGCAGGCCACTGCAGAGGGATGAGCTGCATCTAAATCCATAGATGACATCACATCCCTTTGAAAAATGGGCGATATATTTTATGGGACCCATTCAGGCCCAAGGGAAGAAGATGAGAGCGAGATACATTATCACGAAGATGGAGTATTTGACTCTATGGATGTAGGCACAACATGTGAAGGATTGTACAAGCGTGACTGTTGCAAAGTTCCTCTTTGGGTATGTACTGACATGATTTGGTTGTCCAAAGATTTTGATGAGTGATCACGGTATGCACTTTCTGAATGAGACGATTAGCGCGCTGATGGAGGAATTTTAGGTATATCACTAGAAGAGCATGCCTTATCACCCACAGTCTAACAGGATGGTGGAAGCATTCAATAAGGTTCTAGTAAAGGCACTAACCAAGGTTTGCAACGCTTAGTGAAGTGATTGGGACCTACACATACCCGCAGTACTATGGGCCTATCGAATGACATGCAAGAAGTTGACTGGAAAAACACTCTTTAGGCTTGTATATGGTGTTGCAGCAGTGATGCCCATGGAATAAATTATGCCTAGTCTGCGCATAGAGGCACTCACAGGTATGATGGATCATGGAGCCATGGAAGAGAGGCTGGCGCAGTTGGGTGGGCTTGAGGAAGAAAGATTTCTAGTTGGATTTCACCAACAAGTCTAACAGCAGTATGAGAATGCATGGCATGATCGACACATTAAGTTGTGCCCCTTTAAGGTAAATGACCTAGTTTTTTATATGACAACGAATTTGATAAATTTCTAGGGAAATTCAGAATGCACTAGTTAGGGCTCTATGTCATTGAGGAGATTACCGACAGAGGAGTGGTTCAAATGGTTAAATTGAATGGAGATCCCTTCCCAATAAAGGTGAATGGAAGTTGATTGAAGCCATACACCAATGGTCCAGCCATGTGGCTATATGGTGGTAGCATAATCTTAGCACTCTAGGTAGCTCAAAGGAGGCACGAGACTATAAAATACACTTCCTGGGTTGGGGAGCTATGTGATTGGAGGATTGTGCGAAGCAAGGAAGTGTCACAAGGTTCACGACAACTAGAAGGGAGCTGCGCTACCTAGTAAGAAACTACATGAGTCAACCAGAAAGTGGTCGTTAAAGTCACTATTCATGATTTGACAGAAGAAATGCGACCAAATGGAGTGGGTGGATGACATTTAAGACGCAATTTATGGGTCTGATCCTTGAAAATATGCCGCCAATCTAACATTAATGAACCGAATGTGGGGGAAGGGTCAGATTTGAATTCAAAATGCCCTATAAATTACAGGTGGCTACCCAACGAAAAGCACTTATCATTTCAAGCATTGAGTTATTAAGCTCTTAGGCACACATGAACCAAGACTTATTTGAGGCTCTGATAGTGAGTCCCGCTTTTGCGAACCTACTAGAGATGTCCCGAGCACTGTTCGAAAGTGTTATGTTGGCACCTAAAGAAGCTATATATACTAGCTATATATACTAAAGAAGTAGCGGAGGAGTTGGTGCCAAAAATTGTGATGGAGGCCAAAGAAGCTACTCTAGAGGTTGCCGAAGTATTGGCGGAAGTCCCCAAATCACCAAGGACACTTAGACTAAAGCCCACCCCAACCAAAGAGAGAATGAAGGATAAGAAGGGCAAGAAACTTGCAATACTGTTGTGCACATCACCAGGAAGAAACCCGCCGAAGGACAAGCCCACCACACAAGAGAAGGACAAAGCCATCAATCTGGAGCCAGAGGAGGAAGAAATAGAAGACATCACAATGGATGAGGAAAATCCGGGGATAGACGTGGACGAAGTTGAAGCCGAGGTTGTTGACCCTATCACTCGATTGCCTAAGTATATCCCTCCATGCAAGGGCAAGACCAAGGTATCGAAAGATATCAATGAGAGCAAGGTCCCCTTGAAATCCCCTCTACTTTCAGAAGAGATTGTTTTAGAAGCATAGGTTCCTTTGTTAAAACTCAAAGATTGGGACTTGGTTGACCCTGAGAAGTTCCCACACTTGGAGACTGAACAACTGATGCACTGCATTATCGATACAACCACAGGAATCACCACACTGGAAGCTACAAAGGTGGCTTAGAGGAGTAGACAAGGCTAATCTGCTCAACCTGCTAGGGGTACCACACTACAACCGCACCCCGATTTCAGTCTTGGTCATCAAGTAGCTGTTATGCTTGGTTCATGATGGGTGTCTATGGATGGAGGAGCCAATACCCATCATAGATAGATTGATCTACAAGATCATGTGGTTTCCCTACATAGAAGAATATCTAGCCATGATATTTGGTGGAAAAGGTGGTGAGTAAGCCCTCACAAAGGCCATGAAAGAAAAGTTTAAGCTAGTGAAGAATTCATGAGGATATGCCATATCTAGCATCTGTGATCCTGCTGCAAAGGTGGCTACACAAATCTTAGTAGGGAAGGTGATGAGGAAGTGTCATGGTGATGAGGTGCCAGTGCCTATCGTTGTGCTAGCAGCCCAGTGCACTGAAGGAGTTCAATTCAATTTGGTATACTATCTCCGCAACGAGTTCCTTGCAAACTGCCACGAAGCACAAGAGGTCAGCAAGATTTTCCACTACACATGGCTCTTGCTGTCTATTTTTCTAGTAGCATGGGAGCTTCCAGAGGATAGTCAATTCCCTTCAGTCGTGCTAGACCTTCTAGAGGTGACGAAGTACCCTTCGCTATGGGTGACCAAGGATGTGCAACGCATCAAGGATAGAAATATCTTATGGATCTTTATGGAGATGAACATCTGCATGGTCATCAATCACAAATCACAGTTGTCACCTATGGTGTTTGCCAACATGCAGGACTACGCAGAGTTTAAAGAAAATTTTCACCATGTGTCCATCAGGGTGAGGAAAAACCCTGCGCAAACATGGTATGACTTGCCTTACCTAGCAGGTGATGAGGCCATCGATGCAGTACTTGATCACCGACCGACAAAATGGCACACTACAGCAAACTTGGCAGTGGGAGGGAGCAAGTTCACCATGCAGTGCAAGAAGGAGGAGGCCAAGCTCAAGATGATAGAGTTGGCCAAAAAGTGAAAGATGGAGGTTGATAACAAGGCCGAGGTGGAGTGCAATGCCACTCAGCAGACCGAGAAGCAAACAAGAGGAATACGGTGGGGATTTGATAAAGGCACGATGCCGCTTTCACCTGAGATAGAGGAAGATACAAAAGAGCAGACATAGCAATATGAGGTGGACCCACAGGTGATTTTCATCCACATTAAGCATCCAAGGAAGAAAGAGAAAGGAGGGTCCAAGAAGAAATCCAAGGCCACTAAGACATCGTTGGACCCAATCACCCTCACAAAGGGTGATTTGCATAATGTCGGTGAAACGGTGTGGGATGTCACCGCGAAGGCCCTATAATAGTTTGAGCAACAACAAAAACTAGTATTGGGGGCTATCCAAATAGGCCTGCAGGAGCTGCAGACCCGCGCATCATAGTTGGCATAGTGTCCACTAGCCTCACTATAGGAACTTCAGAAACTATTGCGATGTTGTGCGCGAAGGCCTCTATTGTGATAATGCTGCATGATGGAGCACTGACCATGGAGAATGAACCCGATAGACCCACTTTTAGTGCCCTCAAGGGAGTAGGGTTGAATTTGGCAGTGCTCCACCTATTACAGGATGGAGTGATTGAAGAGTTGAGGGCTCATGAGCACTGTGCCCTATAGGTGATTAGTCAGTAGCACATTAACAATGAGTAGATAGCACTACAGTGAGACTTTGCCATCATTGCCTTGACTAAGGTGATTGACCAGAACAAGCGTATACATCAGGTCGTGGAGAAGGCATGCCGAATGGTCCTATAGTTGGCCATTCCTGAGGAAGAACTAGTCGAGGTGCACGTCCGCAAGCTAGCTATAGGGGTGTGTGACACTCATTCAGAAATGGCAAGGGTTCAGTTGGACTTGAACCTACAAATCACCAAGTCATAGTTGAACTCCTAGCCTTCAATTCTTCCAGAAGTAAAGGAGTAGCATGTAACCATTGTCACAGAGGTAATAGCAGTGGTTGACAGTGTAGTAGGAGACTACACATAATTTTTGAGCAGGCGTTTAAGGTCCTGATGAGCTTGTAGGAGGACCCTAACGTATAGCGACTGGAGAGAGAAGTGTGTGAGCTGCAGTAGTAGTATGATGAGGTCAAAGGCACAACGCAAACTGTCATGCTTACACAAAGATTGACAAAACTATAGGAGGCCAAGCAGTGGAAAGAACCGGTGGATGCAATGCTACAAAAGGAAGTAGTGGTGAAGGCTCAACTGAAGCCCTAGCTAGATGAGGCTTACATGGTCATAGCCTCTATTGAAGGAAATCTTGTGACTCTATAAGTAACTCAGCAAAAGCTTCAAGCTGATAGTTCAAGAGAAGTGACTGAGCAAATGGTTGAAGAAGCGAAGTAGGCAGTTGGATAGTGCACTGTCGAGGTTGTGGTCATACAGGTTGAGCTGGGAGGTCTTCACACTAAGATCTTCATGCTTGCAAAGTGACTCGAGGGTTAAGCACGATGTTTGTGTTGGGGACCTATTGGGAACGGGATTCCCCAAGGATAGTTTTGGGGATACAATCCCATGTTTTGGGTCAAGTTTTGTAATAAAGTGTAAAGTCTCCGCATTTTGTGGTCATGGAGTGTGAAGGTGTCATGATTCTTAAAGGGTTGTCCTCCCTTATTTTGTAAAGTGTAAAGTCGGCTATAAATATATACCCATGATTTGCAGACCATGGGATTGTATAAAAAGAGCTAAGTAAGTAAACTCTAAGCAGTCATAAGTTTTTGGGAGAAGTAAGAAGTTCTAAGCAAGAAGGAGAGAAGTCAAAGTTTCAGGTCATATCGTAGGTAGAGGCTCTGCAGCTAAGTGTGAAGAGGCCTAGGGTAGAAGTCTACAACTGAGTATGTGGACCCCTACAATTGTGTGCGTAGGGCAGATAGAGTCTGTAGTCACCTGAAGATATAAATAAAGAGAATTATTCTACAAATTTTGTGTCTTTGTTTCCTATTAATGCATCTTGTCCTACTATGTATGAATTTCATTTATAATGCTTATGTGGTGCGTGAATATATGTAATTATGTTGGTTAATTTAATGAAAATAAGGATATTTGTTTACATGGTGCTAACTGTCATTATTTAATAAGATAAGTAAGACACTTAAGCTAGTTTGGGAATATGCACGATACGCTGCCCTAGTAGCACGAAAGTACCTGAACTACAGGTTAGGGCTACGCAAAGGCCAATTGTACACCTTCATGGAGGTACTGAAGGGAAAAATAAAGGGCTAGATTGACATAGCCCTAGATCTTAACGAACTGCGCCAGAGCAGGAATAGAAGGAATAAACTGACATCATGACCATCTCAGGGTGCAGAAACTTTGTTCTAGCATCCCCGCATACTGCTTCAGGTGAGACTTTGGTCTGTGCTCCATGGGCTAATTTCAAAAGGTCCAGTAGTGTAGGGATTTGTTTGGATAACTAACGCAAAACCTGGGTTATGCTACACACATCCAACACTTGTACATGCAGTTGTTAGCTAATGCAACCTTCAACGCTGACTTTCATTGGGTATATATCAAGGTGCAAAAGAATCCCACACAAAAGCGACATGATTTTCCATCCTTGGTGACAGTGACCGATGTGCAAGACGTAGTGGCACACTGGCTAGCTGAGTGGTGCACCCCTTTAGATCTAGATGTTGGGCCAAGCATAGGTGCAGAGACTATGGCCACAAATAAATGGAAGGAGGCAACTAAGTAGGTTGTGCAAAACTTAGTTGTGCAAAGAAAGAAGGATGTTGCAGAGAAGGCTCGGGTCGAGAAGGAGTGCACTAACAAGGAGAAGGCAGGGCAGGAGCAACGCAAGACCTAGAAAGGTGAAAATTCACCTTCGCCGGCAACAAATATAAACAAGGCAAGGCAATAGAGCCAAGGAAGTGCAGCGTACCCCCTTCATTGTGAAAAGGTGATAATTGGAATAGCAACCTGGATTGAGGAAGAAGCAAAAGGCTTAGAAAAGATAAGTTGACCACCTAGTGCTCACATAAAGTGATCTAGATGAGATTGGTGATAAATTCAGGGATGTTGCCACAAAATTACTACAACAATTGGAACAAAGATACATTCAAACATTGGGAGGACCTAGAAGGATGTTCGGGAGTTGCAGCTCCAAGAAACCAAGATCCAAACAGATGTCAGGAAAGTGAGCGACGCAACAGGCAGTTCAGTGTAGGGACAAAGTATAGAAATGGAGATAATTATGTGGCCATTGATATATGTGCGATTCCCCCCCGTGCCTATAGGTTCAATCCACACTGACAATGAGTAACATCACACCCTCCTTGATAGGGTCCTAAAGATGGGCCTAAACCTTGCCGCAATGCAACTGTAGTCATTGCATGCACTATTATAGGGATTTGTGGAGGGGCTTCACATTCAGGAACAGTGAGCACTTAGAGATGTTGGCAAGATCAAGGTTAGTAATTAGTATTTGTTCACCAAGAAGTCACAAATTCTACAGTAAAAGGATGCACCCCAGGCACATAGTTCACGTTTGGAGTCAGCAGTCATAGAGGCATGCAAAATAGTACAAGAGCTTCATATTCTTGAAGATGCATATCCTAAAGCGAAGAGCAAGAAGTTAGCTACTGGTGTGCGCGAAGCAAAGGGAGAGGTTAATTGAGTTAAATTTGAACTCAACATTAAGATCACCGAGCTGCAATTGAAGATGTAGCCATTGACTCTATCGAAGGGCTGAGAGAAGCACGAAGCCGCAATCAATGAAGGCATGGATACTTTGGATACCACAATTGTAGACTACACAAAAGTATTCGAGCAAGCCATGGAGTTCGTCACCCATCTGTAGGAGGATCCAAACCTATAGACATTGAATACAGAGATCATGGGGCTACAGAAGCAATATGATGAAGTCAAGGCAATGGTGCTCTCCATTGCCCCAACGCAACGCATACCTAAGTTGCAGGAGGGGAAACAGTTCTGTGCCTAGGTAGAAGCAACACAGAAGAATGAGGCCTTGCATAAGGCCAGGTTGGAGCCTTGGTTGGAAGAAGCTTACCGGATCTTGACAAACATAATGGATAAGTTGAAGGGCTTGCAGCAGATGTAGCTAATGACGAGGTCAAGCGGGCAGCCACTCAAAGCATTTCTGAAGTTGTTGTAGCTCAATTGGAGTTGGGGGATCTTCACGGCAAGATCGTACTGCCAGCCGAGTGACTCAAGGGTGAGTCACAATCTTTTTGTTGGGGGCCTGTTGGGATGGGGTCCCTTGGGTTAGTTTTCAGTTTAATACAACCCACGTTTGATGTATTTTTTGTAAATAATGTACATTTTCCATGATTTTTGGATGTGGAGCGTGTATATGATTAGGAGTCAAAGGGGTTTTAGCCCCTTATTTATGTAAAATGTGAGTCGACTTTGAGACCCACCCATGGTCCGTGAACCATGGGATTGTATGAGAATAAGTATAAATAGGTGTGTCTTAGAGAGTCTAAGGCAAGAGGGAAGATAATTAGAGATGTCATTGGTCAATATAAGAGAAGTCTAAAGAGAGAGATGTGGGTCAGATAGGAGAGAAATGATCTACAACTGAGTGCACAAAGGCCTAGGTAGAGTCTGCAACTGAGTGCACGGACCCCTTCAACTAAGTGCATAGGAAATTTTTGAGTCTGTATTCTGAATTGAAAATCAATAAAGAAGTTGTTTATGGAGAAATCTTGTGTATTGTTGTTTACTTCTATTTATGATTTATATTGTTGATGAATAATGTATTTATGAAATATTGATCTAATTATGCATGACTCTATGGAATAAGTCTTAATAACTGTATGCAATGCATATGAAGTACTTTTGTGAAGACTATGATAAATTTTGTTATGTTTATTAAATACTTAAGTAGAACTGTGCAATCTCTGATGTAGGATTGTTTTCTGGTACGCGTAAGTGGATGAATAGACTATTGAGGGTCTATAAAGACCAATCGTAGACCTTCACAAAGGTCTAGTGGCTGTTGGGATAAAGTTGCACTACCGAGCTCTAAAGGGATTACAGATCTGCGTGAAGGTAGATCTAGGGTGCTAAAATACATCACACTAATCTCTGGATGCGGAAACTTGGTGCCAACGTCCCCCATTACTGCTTTGGGTGAGACTACATCCTGTGCTATGCAGGTTGTTGCCAAAAGGGCCGGTAGTGTAGGGTTTTGTTGGTTGCATAACTAACTCTGAACCTGGGTCAGGACCCCCTAAGCCAATAGTACCTGATCACACGTCATCACCATCTCCACCAACACCTCCCCCAATCCTACCGAGCCATCCTCAGGCATCCCCCTTGTCAAGGCCTCGATTCTGCCACAAGAATCTTTATAGCCTTAGAGTCGCACCGCCAAAGTTGTTGACTAAGCCCCTATTGCCTCAACATGCTCTCGAAGTCTCTCTGTCTCCTTATATTTAGATGAGCTCATCCCCTCACCAGAGGGACCACTAATATCGAGTCGTCAACATTGCGGTGGCCTCTTGAGACCCTCCTCCTACTTGATATTCCGTCATCACCACAGCACAACAGGATTATTAGCCACACTCATGTGTTGTGGATCATTGCCTACCAAATAGGAAAGTGACCTCCCACACGGCCTGACATCTGTAACAAAATATATGTTATCAACATCATATCAAAAACACATCATAAAGAAAACATGAAAAGCATAAATAAAACACGTCACATACATGTTGGCCCCCAAGCATAATTAATGGAAATCCCCATATTTGGATTACCTATAAAGTCCACTCCATGATACGAGAACTCCAAAATCATCTTAGGGTTTGACGGAAACCAACCCTCCACCTTGTCATTCCAATAATGCCCCGCTTCACCTCCACTAGCCCATGGCATCACAAGAATGCACCATCTCATCCTAGGCTCCCTAGCCGGACTTGGGGGCACTACTATAAAAGGTTGTAGCATCATGACCCTCTTGTAAAAGATTCTACACAAGATGTTGGCATAGAAAAATATATGAGACAATCCCTACAACACCTCCTTCAACTAGGATACCATCCCGCTATACACCAAATTGGCCCAATAAAAAAAAATGCCCTTCTTGTAACCTCTGTAACACTATAATTGTGAGCCCCAATAACTGGTGGGGAACCACCAAATCTGCCAAGTGCATGATCATGGAAATCGTTACTCACTCGGTAAGATCTAGGATAGACGGTACTTTGATACACCCATCCTCTATACAATTGGACCTGTAATGAGCCTCTACACATATTTGTATGTTCACATAGTCAACCAATAGGGGATATGGAAAAACCTCTCCTCAAGGTACCAAACCAGTGATAAAATAGACATCCACTATTGCAATTATTGGTAGATCAAACCCTCAAACAACGAACATATGTCAATACACGTCCCATAACTAAACCATAAATCACAAGAACTCATCGTGCGATCTCAAGATGGAGTTATGAAGGAACTTAAAAAACCCTCAGTGAGAAAATGTCCTACTAATCGCAAGATCCTCTACAATTGCTAACTGTAGTGGCTTCCAATTGCGCTCTCTCCAGAGCATTCCCATCCTATCATCAAGGATACCAAAGAAAAAATCATCCTCCTAGGTTGTAAAAAATCCTTGTTTCAACCACCGCGTGACTATGGACATCACAAGCACATAGTATGCACGTCCATTTCTCAAACAGATGCACGGTATGCGTTTCTATCATAGCATAACCCACAGAGACACCATTACCAAGCCTATACATCTTCTCACTGAGTAGACGTGTCGTTCACGCATCTATTATTGAAACAAATGTGGAGATTGTGCAATTTTGGGAGGACGAGCCTCGACGTCACTAGAATAACAACGTGACAACTTCGAGCCAATCGGCCACATTGATGGTGCAGCTGTCAAGACCATTCTCACGAAGTCTCCATGTGAATCCCTTGGAAGAAGTCAGAGACTGTGTGACTATCACTCTGTCGCTCACACAGTCTAGGATATTTTACCCTAAAAAAGGTCATACAGTGCACCCATGTATGACCTACCTAACCTAGTCTACAAAATTAACAAAGTTAAGGTTCATTGTTCTAACCTGACTTTCCCTGTGCGCTACCCTAGTACACCAACTGATCGCAATGGCAAGAAAATTCGATTCAAATAATCATGGATGTGAGAACTCTGGAATAAATCTACACACAAAAAATTGATCACAGAAGCCTCAAAATAATAATTGCTAGATTAGTTCTAGACTCCCAAAATAGAAAGTGAAAATGAGATGGCATTGGGCCCACTTTTCCCTATATATCAACCTTTTCAACATCTTCTCAAGCTCAATACAGGAGCTCAGGATCTCCATTTTCAAAACCATTAGAGTCATAAGGATAAGATCCTCATCATTTTCATCATGGTACCCTACATTCCATTTCAACCCAAAAATCATTTTTGGACCTGCCACATGCTTAGAGTACCACTTCAGGTGCGCTTTCTCCTGTTTTTCCATTCATCTAGATCAGTCACTTTCAAATTATTTATATGATCAAACAAGATGTTTTCACTTTGGTTATTAACTTGTAGGCACATCAACAAACTTCCTACCTGGTTCAACACCCCAGTGGCCAGTAACAGAGAAGGTATCATTCATCACTCATCATGATAGGCTTCCCACAAATCTTTTCATATCCTAACATCATTTCTCTTAAATTCACCATAGGTTCCAACATCTTGACCACGTTTACCATTACCTCCCTTTACATATGGGAAGCATCCACACTAGTTGATAGATCCTCCCCACTCATGGATCACCTCATGATATAGACCCCCACACGCTATGGGGATCCATGACCATATATCCAAGCCCGAGAACCACTTCAAATTGCATGCCTTGAAGATCAACCTCATTCTTCTTCACTCATTTCTTACAAACCCCATTCCCGAGCCAACCCTTACATGTTGTGATGGATTAAGATGGATGCACCATTATGTCCTACATTTCACCTACCATTCACCCATATTATAGTATACCATTTATGTCACTTCATCCACCTCACCAAGTCAACATGGAGACCAACCAATGGAGCCTCCTCCCTAAAAAAAAACAACACACCTCCATCCAAGTCACCATTCTCATGGGGCACCCATCTCTGTGTTTGTACATCCAAACCACCTTCATATTCTTTTTGGAAGTGTACAAATATTTTTTAGGAAAAATATTCCCACCCATATTTTCATGTCTTTTTACCTAGCGGCAGTTTCTAGTCACCCTTGGTGAAAGCTCACACATCACTCACATTCATTTACCCTTTTCATTCCAGTCATAACATACTTACTCCCACCCTCGAAATCTATGATTCGATGGTCATCCCTATCAAAAAACGTGTTTTGACTACCGCCATTCATACAATAGCTCTGACCTTGGGCTAGTTTTCCATATCCATTCATATCATCAACCCTCATTATCATGTCTTCTCTAAGACATACCATTATAATCTACTTTCACCTTATATTGATTCCCTGACTCAGCATGTCAAGCAGTCGACACTTCTTTCCTGTCAACTTCAACATTCATATTCCAAGATCAATGTAGTAACTTATATATTCCCCCTTTGAAGGGATATCCTTGGGTGGCATAATGGGAATCACTATTTCCCATTGATTTCATTTTTCCCCTTAACATTTGACACCAACATAATTTTTCATGTCAAGGTGGTACCGTACTTAATGACCATTGTCGTTCTTTCATTTAGTTGAAGGTCCCCACATGACTAATCACCTCATTCAGCAGTGCTTACATCATGATATGAGGGAGGTACCCAAATTTGAAGACCTATGCATACCTAAATACCTCATTTAGTAGTGCGTTACCTTTCCTATGCATGGGGGAATCGGATTTAGTCTATTTTTCAAAGAAACACCCTTAAGGGTGTTAGTAGTTATCATCAGTATCCATCTGCATGTCAACCACCACAGTTTTGAATGGATCGAACCATTTCCTGTCTGATTGTAATAATTCATCACTAGTGATCATAAAGAGAATGGGACATGACTACCTCATGTCAAAACTTTTTCCCTCTTAAGGTTTTCTTTAGAGCATGGTCATCCTTTATACTCAGTCAAGGGGTTTCCCTACTCATCTCCATAATAAGTTGTCTTCTCTCTCAAATAGTTAATTAGATTCTCTGCCAGAGCAAAAAATGTTATGTATTTCGTCTATACATTTGCTCCTAACCCCATACTTGAGGGGGAAACTATTAACACCAAAAAATCGTACACATGTTTGCACAATCCAGGAAACGCTAAAATATGTCTAGAAGAATGCACAAGTGAAGATTTTCCAGCTGATGACATTATGAAGTTTAAAAAAAAAATCTCCTAAGGACAAAGTTTGTAGAGTTTAAAAGTTGAAGAATCCTTGGTTGTTTCTTCGATAGCCATGCACCACGTGAAATTTTCTGCAAAATTCGCTTGGTCAAGAAAATGTCTGGCTTAGTGAATTCGCAACTTCACACACTTGAAGGTGATTCCCTGATAGGATTTTAGTCTAGGACAACTAAATTTGAGTCACCCTTAATATATGCAACCCTTAATGGAATCATCTTGTCCTACTCATGAGTCATTGTCATTCATGATCCAAGATAGAGAAGATTGATTTAAAAATTCTATATAAATACGCCACGGGAGAACCAAAATATTAGACAATGTTATGATGGCCAAATTTCTACTAGAGCAACCCAACATTTCATTTTTGAATCAAAGAAAGTAAGAGCACTAGCATGTTGGCCATATTTCTTCTAATCAATCCATCATCTTACTGATAGGACAAGAGTCCACCATTGAGAGATTCTTCATACGTCTTTGAGAGAGAAGAGAATATTCAAAATAAATTAAGCAAATGAACCACCTTGCTGAGGATTTTTTGTCACTATAGCTCAAATAATTCTCTTCAAGTGTTTAGTATTCATCTATTATATTCAACTTCTATTACCAACAGTCAATAAAGGGAAATTTTCCCATTATTTTGTTTTCATGTTTTCTCCATTAAGCATTGTTTTTGTATTTATCTCTTTGCTTTAGTTCATGTTTGTATATGCATTGTTTTCACTATTTGAAATTATTTGTTTATCTAAGCCTGGGAACTAACATCACCAACTCTATATGTGTTCCTTTGTAGGGAGTAACCAACTGCTAAGGAGGTGTCTTTTAGTACACCATTTCCACAAAAAGACTACCACGTGAACAATCAGTGTGTATATACATACAAAAAAATAAATTCACATATGTACACATTCATGCATAGATATTAATTTAATAATTAATTTATTTCCTATAATCAAGACTATCAAGGTTCATTGTTGGAACTCACTGTTGATACCACTCTATCACACACCCAACCCCCTAATCCTTCATTAGGGTAGTGGGAAATCACATTTTCTCAAACTCAATCCCTTAAATATTGATTAACAATATGGAGTTTCAATTTATTTTTCCTATTTTGCTTTTTCTTTGCCAACACAACAATTAGTTCTAATTTTAGGAGCATTCTAGAAACTCAAATTTCTCAGGGAATATTTAAAAAACTATAGTGAAAACCTAAAACATCTACCATAGGTACCTTGAGATGTCTTCTATGTATCCTCCAAGTTTCAGGGCATTAGAACTCAAATAAATAATTTCATATAAAAAATTACCATGTTAACTTGTTTGAAGCTTGATTTCAGGAGCATTTAGGATACTCAACTTCATCATAACATACATCCAAAATTATAAAGAAAAAATATCTAAAAATTGAATAGGATGTTCAATGAGATCCCCCCTCATTATGGTCCACATTGTAGCCTTTAAAACCTCTCAAAAGAAAAATTATATTGAAAATTCCAAGATGACATGTTCTAAGAAGCATTTAGGAAGTCCAAATTCCTCATATCATGTCTCAAACAATATAGCAGACCAAGATATTAAAATTGAACCAAATGTTCAATGATATTTCCCTCATTATTCTACAATTTTTATTCTTTGAAACGTCCCAGGAAAACAATATATAGTGAAAAATCCAAGATGACATGTTTACCCCATAAATCATTGTTATAGACATTTTTGGGCACTGCAACCCCAATCGTAAATGTCCATAAACTGAGGGCTCCTAAGTCCCTAAAAG
>APFE030119041.1:0-15921 GCA_000404065.3 Pinus taeda | reverse complement strand
ATATTCTAAAATAGGAAATTGAAACCTAGGGAGACCAAGATTAAGCTGTTTGGACCTCCCTTTAGCTGAAAATTCTACAAAACTGGAATGACTCTTCAAAATTGGAATGCAGTAGATGAACTTTGAGTAGCATTTTTTCCTTGGTGACTGTTTTAGCAAATGTGGAGCATTGCAGCATGCAAAGTATGACATATTTGGCCTGTAAAAATGTCAATCATGAAATATGAGTAACCTGCTGCAGCAGGAGGCTAACAGAATCTATTAACCTTTGTCTTCTCATCCTTAAGATAAGGTACATACCTCAACAACTCTAAAAACTTAGTCGTGTACTCCTCATCTGTCATATATCTCATTTTTAATTCATGGAACTCCTTAGCCTTACCATCATAGTATCTATCTAACAATTAATTTTTTTGAGAAGAGCCTTTTAAACTCATGCCAACTCAACTCTTATGTCTTGATGTCTCTAACACATTTCACATCTTCCCACCAAATTTTAGTTTTTCCTTTATGACTAAAAATAACTATCATGGCTTTCATATTCTATGTATAATCATGCAGCTCAAAGAACTTCTTCATCCCAAACATCCATGGATCTGCATCTTCTAGTTTGTTCATCTCTCAATCAAACTTAGGAAGTCTGAATTTCTTGAACTAATATGGAAAGTATCTCCTCTCACTCCTCTTGTAAGGATGATAGCGATGATGTCCATGATACGTACCTGAACTAGAATTAGAGTAGAACCCATAACTACTACCTCTCCTGTTAGGTGTATCCAACCATTTGCCACATTTGACCATGTATTCCTTGTCAAACATGTTCCCTCCATGAGACGTGCTACGATATTCCCCATTATTCCTATCTTCCTGTCCATAATTTATCCATCGTTGTCCCTATCTCTGTAAATCTGATAGGCTCTGAAGGATAATTGCATTAACCTCGTCTTGCTTTTCCTATGCCTTGGTAAGTCATTCTTGTGACTAAATTATCCTATCATTATCTTCTTTGCAATTTATGATTTTTTCCTTCAGACTTATCAAGGTATTCATTATGTTAGGAGATTTCTATTCCCCATGTTACTCGGTTGATCTATAAGGAGAGTCACATGAATTGTAACCCACCATTCTGCTAATCATCCCTAATCTTCCTCTTCCCAGAAACATACCATGTCTAATAACAAAATATAAAAAAAATAAACATACCTTAGTGAAGTTCAACGGAGGCTATCTTGTCTATACAATCAGTCTAGATTATCACGATACATGTATATACATAACCATATCAATATATCAAGATCATGCATGATATCGTTAACTATTAACTATATACAGTGACCTCATGCACGATAACCAATACCATGACAATGCATGGATAAAAAATGCATCTATCCCATCCAGTCCAAGTATTTCAACCATGCTCTGATACCACCTTGTGGTATCAAATATCACCCAAAGAGAACATAAACCCACTCTTATACCACCATGTAACCACCTCCTCCTACATTTACCCACTTTAGCTAGCCTACTAGGGTAAACATGAGTTGAGGGCTACTATGACATGAACTTACCTCCTAATTCCAGTTAAGGAAATGGAGTTGACAAACTGAAACTTTACTGACCTTACTGAGGAGCTAGAAGACACTCAAGGGCCAGGGAAACACTCCAGGTGGCCAATCCCTTAGGTGAGTCCCCTTTTCACTAAGAAAACTCCCCAAAAGCATGCTTGACAAGGCTAGGTAGCGATTATGAGCATATAACCACATGCATAAGCCTACTTCCCAGCAGTTGTGACCCAAAATCTACAGTCAGAAGGTGCAGTTTTGGATTCTAAGCCACCATTTCAGGCTAGCCTCCTTATCACTGCCCATAAATCAATGAGACTTTCCAGAATGATAAATAACATAAGGATAAATCCATTCATACAATACTTGAACAAGAACTTTACCTATCCTGGCCTAAACATAACAATCATTTCATCAAACACATGGTAATCATGTAAGCTATAGGTCATGAATGCTTATTTGATCATAGGCTTCTACAACTTATCTAAGAATCACCAAGAAGGTCTAATGCCCTATCATAATAGCTGCAATAAAAGTTGTTAGCCATGCATTTAGGAACCATCAAATACTTATCATATCCTTAACAAATCCATAACTAGAGCACATAACAGATCCATGCTTATAAACACCATATAGGAAAATTATTAACCATGATAGAACAACCATCAAATCATCATAATAACAAGTACAAGTGCTCATAGATTACCTTAAGTAAATAGCTCTTATTAATTGATGCAAAATCCAACCAAGTCAGGGATTTCCACGTACCACCCGACCATGTATTAGGCTGAACCAAATATTTATTTCATCCAATCACCCTCGTGCCATATGCTAAGCATGAATGTGGGATCTCAAGACGTAAACAACCAGGTATTCCTAGAGATTAAACCACATCCACACTCATGCTACCATGATCACGCCAAAACCAGTCAAGAGATCACGTAAGCAAACCAAGACAAGAAAAAACAAGGCTTCTCAAATATTAAACTACCTCCACCCTTAGGCTATCGTAATCTCACCAAAATTGGTCAAGAGACCACTAAGCCCAAAACAAGCTTGGATGCCTTAGAATTTATTCACCATTACCTTAAGTAATTTTCTTATCTCCACCCACCTATTAAGGGATTCTCAGAGATTAAACCACCTCCACCCCCAACCCTTGGAAATTTTCCTAAGACCACCTCACCAATTTCCAACCCCCTCCTATAATCCAAAGCTCAACCAGAAAAGAATCCCATCACACCATGTTTATCCAAGAAATGGAAAGGCAAGGTTGAAACCATTATCTAACCAAGAAAAACCCATTCCAATGACAACAAATGAACCAAATGAACAAATGCATGAACCATGCATTTACACCTCAGCTAGAAAATCACACATGTAACTTATTACCTACAATATTCTCCTATTGAAGATTCTTGATCTAACCTTCTTTTCTTTTCCTTTTCTTTCATTATCCTTCCTTGGCTTCCTTTATCCCATGCTACAATGCTCCAAGAATTCTCTAAGTGTGTAAGAGTACGAGAGAACCAAGCTAGAACTGACAAAATCTGACAAAAAGCTATGAAATGATCCTTAGAAGCCTTTTTATCCTTGATGCCTCTAATTTCTTCATTTCCCTCTATTTTTTCTTCAATTTTCTCCCCATGCAAATTTGTGACCCTTTATCTCCCTTTTCTCCTATTTTCCTTTATTTTCATAAATAAATTCCAATAAATTCCTCTTTGCCTTTCCAAAGCCTTTGCAAATGCCTTTGCCAATTTCCTTAGCCATAATAAAGAGGTTATGCTCACTAGGATGTTTTTCCCAACATTCAACTTGGAATACGTGCCCCATGACCTTGGTCTTATTTTGCCTTTATTAATCTTTATTACATGGACATTTAACTCAGGGTTGTTACAAACATGGTTAATTTATCCGAAGAATAATCATATGAAAATATTTTTCAAGAAAATAACATGGTTAACTTTTATTTTTACACACAAGAACCATACAACCTTTTTCAAGAGGTTAACACACAAGAACCATGGAATTCTTTTTCAAAGAGATTAACACAATAATTTTATCTTTCTACACATAGAACCATGCAATATTTTAAAGAAAAAATAAACATATTTAGCCTATGTCTTTGCACACAATAATTCATGGAAGTTTTTCCAAGAATTTAATATAGTTAACTAGTCTTTGCATACAAGAATGCATGAAATATTTTCAACGAAGTAAACCTAGTTTACCTATGTCTTTGCACACAAGATTTCATGAAATATTTTTCCAAAAATTCAATATAATTAATGCATACTCAAAATCATGGACGACTAACCTCTTCACGGATGTTCATGGCCTTGTCCTCGGAATTGCCTCATGGTAGCATGCAAAAGAGAGTGGAATATGTCTTTGACCTCATCAGCCCATCTCAGATATGTTAAATTCCAAATATTGTGGCATCCCAACTCTGCACATATGGGATTTATTCTCACATATGACAAATCCATTACTTTTAAGCCTACCCACATGCCTACTCTATTCGTCAATATCAAATCTCAGTTTTCACCTTGTACATGAGATATTTTTGTCTATATAAATCTTGCAAATTGAGTACCCATCTGCCAATGTAACATAGGAAAACATGGAAGAAAAATTGAGATATCAAAGGAGTGGCTATGGAATAACCACTTAAACCTTAGAAACCCTAACATAATCATAATAATTCAATAAAATGCAAATCTCAAATAAAAATAAATGATTTTCCACCACTACATGGATACTTATCATCACTTGAAGTTACTATGCAACCATTATAGCGAACAAGCAAATCTAAAATTAACTCTAATTTCAAGAAACATTATCTGTCCAAGGGAAATGTACTTGTCATGGTAATGGTAAGCGGTTAAGAATCATAATGGATTCTTGATGTCGATCGTAGCATGTTAAGGGAATGATCACATGTCAAACACATTAAAGTAATATCATTTTCATATTATATAAATGCTAAACGTTAATATGCAATTCTAGGGATATTACAAATAGTCCCTTACCAAGTTTAGCTAGCTTGATGTTGGAGTGAAGTAGCGTATTGATGAAGGCCCAACGATCTATTTGGCCTTGGTTTTCAATACTTTATCTTTAATTATAATACATTTTCATGGTTTTCACATTTTAAAAAATTGTATATGTGTGTTAATAATTGATTCTGACAATACATGATGGCTTACAGTATAATATAATGAATGAGTATTATTTCCATTTGTACTAAAAGAGACCTAAAACCTAATAACAAAATGATTACTAGTCTTTGAATTTTTAAACATTCTTATTCCTAAAATTTCCTAACAATAGCTAAAGTGCATAGATTAACCAAGCCAAAAATAATAACTTATATCGATTAGATACATCACTTTTTTATTCAAAATACTCTTTAATATTTTTCATGCATTTCCAGTCAATATTTAATTTAGGAAACCTACCTTTAAGGATTAATAGTGAAATTTCATTTACATGATACACTGAGGATTTATTCATCGTGCACTAGATAGATGAAGCAAGGAAGTTTGACCCTAATTCTAGAACCCATCACCATGATAATGTAGAAGTTCACTAGGAGATCATAACAATTCATTTGGTTAACATTGGGAGTGCAAAATACATGCTAGTGGTTGGTATGAAGAAAACCTAATTATTCATAAATTAACCTCACCACATGAACCACTTCACTGTAAGGTTGTTAAAATCTAAACGTTAATTGTTTAGAGCCTAGAGCTAAAGGGTCGTGACAATGCACATCCAAGTATCTAGAAATTTAGTTATATAGAAGTGGGCCCTCTTTAGGGATCCAAAATATGGATCCATCAGAGCTAATAATTTAATATGTGGCCCTGGCTCAAGGTCATGATGGCTTGATGGCTTAGCCTTGAAGTTGGTCATAAATTAAGTATTTGGAGTTTAAGTATTATCAAGAGTGTCACCCTTTGTATACTCATTGTCTACCAAAATTTATGTGTCTTTTTAAAATTGATTATTCTTTATTGATGGAATATTGGATGAATATTGACTTGATGTTCAAATTAGAATGGCTTCCACTGGTTTCATGTGCTTAACCTATGGTGATGAAGTAGATATCATCACAACATTCATCTTGTAAGGAAATAATGCAGTGACTAATTGATTCCTATGTTTTTCCATACCCATATTTGTCTTTGTTCTTAGCCCATTGACATTTTTTAGGGGCTAATCCATTATACCAAACTTCCTTTCAAGCTTACATTTGTTTTCTATCTTCAAAAATTTAAAAAAAAATAAGAATTTGACAATCCTAATCACACTATACAACCAAAAGTATCGAAATGGCAATTTCTTCTAGTAAATGATATTGCATATGTATAATGAACCTTATTTTTAAGCGACAACGTGCTTACAATTTTTGCCCTTTTATTTTATTCCAATGAAATCACACATTATTATTAAAATGTGCATGCTTTTAACATGGACATATTGTTTTTATAACACATAAATTGGCCCGAAAAACATTGGAAGGAACTTTGTACAAAATATCTAGTCCAAGAATGGAATACGAGACTTATTAAAAAGGCTTGGAATACCAATATTGGGTCTCTTTGTCTAAGTCATGCTTTGGGCTCAAAATTAGTGGCTTCTAATACACTATAGATTTTTTCTTATGCCCACAGTAGGAATTATCCTTTAGGTTGTGGTTAGAATTATTTAGCATTTGGGTGGGATACCATGGGCAGTATGACATAAACAATAACCTTAGGTGCTAAACATATATTCTTATGCTTAAGCACCATGAATGTGTCCTCATAGCACCACATGGGACATGGATGGGTTGCAAGTCCTTTGCCATCATCAAAGAATGAAAATGACTACCTTAGCATCTCATTAAAGCTTCTCATGCTCAAGAGCCATGAAAAATTCCTTGAACCAATGCATAGAAACATTATAGGGGTTATTTATCCTTCAAGTCACGGGACACATGTACCATTGAGTTTTGTGAACTAGAAATAGATGCCAAGGAATAAACATGGTTAGATGGCATTTGAGTTGAATATGAGTACCATTACGAGGCCTTTTGCATCATGGATTGCTCTCATGTCCTTAACCATTATCAAGAGAGAGAAACAAGATTATTTTTCTTTGTCTGAGTATCTCCTGCGAAAAAAATGTGATTTTTGCATTCACTTTTGGTGATTTTGAGCACAAAGTTTTCATTTTTAGTACTTATGTGGCACATGGCAGTTCAACACATGATTTTTTAATTCTAGTTAAGGAACTGCAATTGTATTATAATCCAAGGATAATGGAATGGGGGTTTATGGATATTGTAGTATATGCATATTGTATTGTAACATTGTAAAATAGAATATACTAAAAAAAAAATATGGTTTTCCCAGTTTGAGTTTCTAGGGTAAAATATCTATGTTTAATGTGTGTGTGTGTCGGTGTGCATGTGCAACATTGCATCTTTTCTAATTTTATTAAGAATTTACTTGCATAAATTAATTGTACATGGGTAAAACCAAAAATTGGTATTATAGCGGTTTGGCTTCATGGGGACACCTTTATGGCTAAGGATTTTGGCTCGAGCTTGTGGAAAACCTTGTTAAAGTGGCATATCTACATTATCAATTCTTGTGGTGAAAGGAAATGGTGACCAGTTCAAAGATAGAGATTGATCAATTCAATGGGAAAAGTTTCAAGTTGTGGAAGATCAAAATGGAATATCTTTTGGTGGAAAAAGATCAATGGATCATTATGGATCCATGAACCATATCGAAAAGGATGTTAACAGAAGACTGGACCAAGTTGGATCGAAAGGTAGGGAACATAATACAATTATGTCTCTCAAATTTGGTATTATGGAATGTTTTAAGATAAGTTATAGTAAAGGCATTGTGCAACAAGTTAGGGGCTTCGCAATAGTTTAAGTCCCTGGTGAACAAAGTGTTCTTGTGGAAGAAGTTGTATAACTTGAGGGTAAAGGATGGATACTAGAGCATATGAATGCCTTCAATACTATGGTTAGTCAAGTATTATTTATTGATATTAAGATTTCTAATGCGTATGTGTATGATTTTGTTGTGTTATTTATTAGAATCATGGGATAATCTAGTTGTTATCATAGGTAGTAATGCAACTACTTTAAGTTTTGATGAAATAATCTCATCCTTTTTATAGAAAGAGATGAAATGAAAAATATGGAAAGTTAGGATGCAGATGCCTTATCCGTAAGAAGACGCTCCTAGGATAGCAATAAAAATATGTCCTTAAGAGGGAGATCTAAATCTCTAGGAAAATCCGTAAATCTATACTAGAGATATGGAAAAGAAGGGCATTACAAGAAACATTGTAGATCCAAAAGTATTGCAAAAAGGAAGGGATCCATTGGTGCTTCTTCTACAAAATAAAAAACCTCCCTAGATGGAAAAGGGGATGTGTTCTTGGCTTCTTCAAGAACACATACAAATCATGAGGCATGATTGGATGAATTAGTTGCGTTTATTCATATAAACCCTCATAGGTAGTTGTTTTGTGAATTGTTAGCTTGATGGGACCTGACCCAAGTTCAGAGTTATTCAAGGCAACCAACCAAACCCTAACTACTAGCCCTTTCGGTAACAACCTGCGTAGTGTAGGTTGCAGTCTCACCCGAAGTAGTATTTGGGGATGCTAGAACCAGGTTTCTGCATCCAAAGGCTTGTGTGATGGTATTCCTAAGGATCTTAAGGCTCAGATATACCTTCACGCAACCCTAACTCTTCTCATTGATCAACTACTATAAATCTATTCCAACAACTTCCAACAATTAGCGAAGGTCTTAAATTGTTATTAATATGCATAAAAGATATAGATCCACTACTTTCACGTAATAAAAAAGCATTAATGCACATAAGTAATAACAGATCGCAGAGATATACAAAATTAACTGAAACAATAAACAAGGCATAGATGCACATATTCAACTCAAAACAGTCTTTATTAAGACATAAACATTCAGATACAAACTTCTTATCCCTGCGCATCCAGTTGCAGGGGCCCGCACACTCAGCTGCAGACTTACGAATGACTCCTCACACTTAGCTGGAGGAGCCTTCCCCTTTCACTTAAGTACAAGAAACATACCTTTCCTTCCTTAGCACCTTGCTCTTACAATTATTCCCTACCAAAAATTATCTCTTTAGACCTGCTATGCCTCAACTATATATAGCCTTTTCATTACAATGCCATGGCCCGCGAACCATGGGCAGGTCTCAAAACCATCCTATCACCTACCCATACAAGGGACTAATTCCCCTTTGAATCTTTCTTAGCTTCATGCTTCGCTTCCACATTTCATGGAGACTTTACATTCTTTAATAAAAACTATTACAAAAATTGACTTAACTGACAAAAAATGACCCCAGGGATCCCATCCCAAGAGGCCCCCAAGCCAAATATGGTGACTCACCCTCGAGTCACTCAGCTGGATTCTCCACTTTATTGTGGAGGTCACTGAACTCCAGCTTCAATACTTCAAGTTCCGTTGTGCTCTGTACTACAGCATGCTGCACTTCTTCGACCAGCTTCTCTATAGTTGGCCCCTCCATCGCGAGGCGCATGGTCCTTTGTGTCTGCTAGAAAGTCTTCATCTTCTCTTGAATAGACAGAGTAATCTAGCTCGCTTCCTCTATCCATGGTTGAAGTCGATGCTTCAACACTTTTTTTTTCATTGCAGCTCCTCAACCTGTGCCTGCAGCAGTTTCCCTTATTGTAAGTGCAAGAAGCACTGGACTAGCACCAAAGTGCGCACAGTCGCCCTGATCTCATAAACTTTCTATTATGCCTCTCAGATCTCTATACCCAGGCACTGCAGGTTTTAGACCTCCTGCAAAGTGGTCCATAAATCCATTGCATTTTCAAAAATATTATTGTAGCCTGATACTGCATTATCTCAAGTAGACGTGTGTTCTCTGATGGTTGCGTCACATTTCTCCCTGACCTCTGGCAGAGTAACCGGATTTACTTTCAATTGTAGTTCCGATATCTTCATCTGAAATTGAAAAATAACTCAGCCTACCTCATCCTTAGATTTTCACACTGCAACAGTTAATTTATGAATCTTTGCTGAAGCTACTGCATCCTTTGGAATGTGTAGTTCTAGTATTGAATTATACGCTTGTGTAATTGCTGCTTCGAGGCTCTGCCTTCACATTGCTAGCACTTATTTTTCCTTAAGATTCTGAGCCTTTTCGGTGAAGATCTTCTGATTTTTCATTTTGACTTCGCTAATTATTGATAGTGCGATGTTCTCTGATCCAAAGCTCATGTGAGACCCCCTGATGAAGCGCATGGACAGTCTAAAGTGGTAGCGCAACTAAATTAACACCCACGCCATTGATATTTCCAAGTTGGACGTTATCTTCCTCTGGATCTACGCGTAATGTTCCTTATACTAAGGGAATGACTCTGAGGTTTAGATTCCGTTCTGTTTCTCGCTTGAATCCCGCTCGCTTGTCCCACGCTCTCCTGAATTCTGCCTGTTTGAATATGAAACTCTCGCAGATCCTTTTCGACGCTCCCCATCATTTGCATGCACTATTGCTCGAAATGTGTCCACAACTCTATCGTTGTGTCTATGACATTATCCCCAATTTCATCAATGTCCCCCTCTGTGAGGACCATTTGGGTCAATGCGCGCTTGCTTGTCTAGTTTGTGCTTTTTCCTTGGTTCGGTAGTTGTCTCATTTTGGCGCTTTGACAGCCTGAAGAGAGTTCTCTATGCATCACCCATGCCTCCTTCCTGCTTAGACTATTCCTACTCTTCAGTATGTTGGGAAGCCGAGTCCTCGACTTCTATTGTGGGCTCTTTTGCAAAGTGCTCTTTTTCAGAAGCTGCCTTAGTAGCATTTTATTTCTTCTTCTGATCAGCCAATTCCTGCGCTGCTTCTTGTGCTGCTTCCTTCCATTTATGCACAGCTTTCTTCTACATGGAGGAGTTGTCGTCATTCCCCTGGCCATGTCCCCATAGTCTCATGTACATTGGCCTCCTTAACTATGTATGGAAACTTGTGCCATATCTTCTTAGGATCTCGCCTCACACAGATGTATACATTATGAAAATCAGCCTTAAATTCCGCGTAGGCCCGCAACTTTTCAAACAAGGTTGGAGACAACCTTGGCCTCTAATTGATCACCATGTGGAGGTCCATCTCGACCAGTATCCAGAAGACTTTTTCTTCCCTGACCCTCTTCGAGTCCTTCATAGCCCACAATGAAGAAAACTTCGCTACCTCCAGTAAA
This sequence comes from Pinus taeda, assembly GCA_000404065.3. Lineage (NCBI taxonomy): Eukaryota > Viridiplantae > Streptophyta > Pinopsida > Pinales > Pinaceae > Pinus > Pinus taeda. The sequence goes on along the minus strand of APFE030119041.1, from coordinate 5,068 downwards.
TCTTCATCCTGCGAAGAGAACTGACTATCCTTCGGAAGTCACCATGCAATGAGTACAATCAACAGCATAAGCCAAGCATAGTGAAATTCCTTGCCACCATCTCATGCTTCGTGGAAATTTTCTAAGAACTCCTTGCAGAGGTACTGTGCCTAGTTGTACTACACCCCCTTTGCGCACTGTGCAACCAATGAAATTACTGGTGCTGGAACCTCGTCCGCGCGACATTTTCGCATGATTCCCAGCCAAAATATGAGCGGAAAAATGCACCTCTTGGTCTATAATAGAGCGGATAGAGTATCCACATGGCTTCTTGACCAATCCAAACTCATTTTTCATTTTATCCGATGGCTTTCCCATCCTTTGACAAGCATCACATGCCTTACAATATGCCTTAGAATCCTTATGCATTGTTGGCCACCATAACCCTGCGCACAAAACCTTTTGCATGGTCACTTTACCTTCGTATTGTCCTCCTACCACTCCTCCATGTGCTTCAGTGAGGATACTAGAGCGCTCAAACTCCAGATCAAATCTGTGCATTATTTCGTTAGTACCCATCTTATACAAGTGTCCTGCTATCACAGAAAAGTCAGCAGTGCAGACCACCAGTTCCTTCTTCTGTTGAGTATAATACCCTTCTAGAGTTGTTCTAGTAGTTAGAATATGAATTATATCAGCAAAGTGATCATCTGTGCCCCTTACATCAAAGAGCTATGCATCTAGAAATCCTTCTTCCAAATTGGTTGTTTCTTCACTTGTCTCGATTCGACTTAGGTGATTCGGTCCTGCGTTCAACCGTCCAAGCTTCACTATTACTTCAAAGTCATACTCTTGGAACAACAACAACCACCTACAAGTCTTCCCCCCCAACACAAGCTTGTTGACGAGGTACTTGAGAGCGGAGTGATCTGTGTACATTTTGAAATATGTGCCCAACAAATAATGTCGAAACTTTTACAGCGTGTAGACCATCGCCAACCCTTCGCGCTCTGTAGTGGAATAGTTCTTTTCGGATTTTGACAGTTTCCTACTTGCAAAGGCTATTGGATGATCAATATCACCTTCACCGAGCTAGGTTAATACCACACCCAACGCAATACATGAGACATCGACATGCACATGGAACTCTTTCTTCCAATCTGGAAATACTAAGATGGGCGATGTCACCAGATTTTCCTTTAACACATCAAGACTTTGTTGACACTCGTCATCCCAACAAAATGTCATATCCTTCTTTAATAGTTTCTCCATCGTTGTGGTTATCTAGGCATAAGACTTGATAAAATTCCTATAGTACCCTGTGTGGCCCAACATTGTGTGCAGCTGCTTAACATTCTTGGGGGCATCTAAATTCATAATCATTGTTATCTTCGCAGGGTCTACCATCAATCCCTACTTACATACTACATGGCCTAGAAAACTTCCAAAAGGCACATAGAATATACATTTCTTCGAATTCAGCGCGATCTTGTATCTGCGACATGTATCCAACATGAGGCATAGACTTGCAACATGGAGCTTCACCAATTCGAACACAGTCCAACCATCAAAATATACCTCCAAAAATTTATGAATAAACTCCTTAAATGTCGTTATTATGACCCCGGAGAAGATAGCGGGTGCATTCTTCAGCCCAAATGAAATTACTCTATACTGAATGCAACCCCACTCTGTTACAAATGTTGTCTTGTTGCGATACTCCAACGCAATCTTAATCTGATGGTACCCTGAGAACCCATCAATGAATGAATAAGCCTCTTCCTCCAACATTCTCTAAAAATTCATGTGTAAATGGTGTTGGAAATTGATCATGAACGCATGCATCATTAAGCTTCATGAGATCTACGCATATCCTAATTTTGCCTTGTTGTTTCTTTTCCTGGACAACCATTGGGCTTGCCTAATCAAATTCTTCAACTGGTTCAGTGATTCCGGCCTCCAGCATCTTATCGAGCTCTTTGCACACCTTTTCCTTATACTTTAGATTGAGCCAATAAGGTCTCTGCTTTACGGGCTTCAATTCAGGTTTCAAAGTAATTTTCATAACTCTCATATCTCTCATAATACACTTCAAATTCGAGAACTTCATTGGAAATAGATCCTGGTATTCGTGTAGCAGATCAACCACCTTATCGATTGTATCTTCGTACCAATAGTCTCCTATCCGCGAACTTAGGCTCTGCATTAGATCCAATATTTACTTGCCTAGTCTTCAAAGGTTCTGATATATCAGGGTTCTCTACTTTAGGTCCTTCAACCTCGCGCTATCCCTAAGTTTATGGAATGTTTATTTTTCTTGGATCGTCTTCCACTTCTTCAGCAGTCAAATTGTAGCATTCCAGCTCATGGCACAGCTGTGTACTCGAGTCTGGGTGAACCCATTCTACCGACTCTTCAGGTGTTCGAAAGATAGTGTCTTTAATCTCTTGGAGCGCTTCATCGATGCACTCAATCCCATCCTCAAAACTGAAAGTTAATAAGAAGCTTTCCCTCAAGATATCCCATTCAGATGTCCCATGGTGTAGCTCCATTTCCAAATAGCAATTCATGGGAATAGTATCTAAAGTGTGACAGAAGATGTGCACCCATTCCTACTGTGGCTCTTCTCCCCATGCCTAGTCCACCGCACTAAGTGTTCACGGGGATCATCCTTTCCACTATATTTTTCCGTCAACCAGGTATTAGCGTATCCAAACCGGAGATTCATCATTCACTTGTATTCCTTCTAGTCAGCGAAGATTTCCTTATGTGTACCCCACCAATGGGGAGGTGTAGCACACAGTGCCAATTCAAGTGCCTGGAAACGATGTTCCTCGGGCACCTCCTTATCAAACTCATCTAAAAAATATTAACATCATTTAAGCCATCATAATGCAAATTTTTTCTTACCTACGTGATACACACCGCAGGGATTTGGTCATCATATTGCAATGTAGCATAGGGACCTCATGCAACCTATTATGCGAATGTTCAATATCTTCATTGGAGTCTGAGGTATAGGAGTTGTCTCTATCCCACGTGATCCGTCCATCTGCAGTGGGATTGATCCAATATTCATCGTGCGCAGTAATCTTGTAGATTTGATCCAAATAATTGTCCTCCTCGTAGTCACGGACTGATTCAGTATAGTGCGCTCCTTCAGTAGGGTCTAGTGGCATAATAACCCTGAGTGCCTTCTTCTCAAATGTCATCATTCGCTTCTTTAGATTAATCACCATGTCCATGTCGAAGGCCGAACCAATTCCTAGTAGTGCAAGGTAAGGATTGTTGTCATCCACTATTTCAATTTATTCAAAATCATCCAACACAGTCGCTCCTTCAATGTCCATTGTTACCCCATACCGGTGCCCCATAGGAATGATCTTATGTTGATTGGCCATGCGTAGCTATATAGGAGACCATTGTAGCACAGGTCTCCCATGTTTTCTTAGGTAGTATATTTGCATCAGAACCCAAATCTAGGATGACTTGATCCATTTCATACTCTCTGATTTGTGTGGTTAACCTCATCTCGCACCTAGTCTGCTTCTTGTGTTTGCATAGTTTCCTCATAGCGCGTTGTTCCGTAGGAATCTTAATTTTTCTCGCGTAATTTTCAATCAGCACCTAGAGCCCTTCTACTGCCTTCTGATCCCTCAACAACTTATACAAGTTTTGAGAAAAGTGGCTAACAGTGAAGGATTCACATCTTTCACTTCACTATTTCCATTTGGTTTTTCCTGACTCCCCAACGTAGAAGCCTCAGCAAAGTTATTCTTAGCCTCCATGAAAGTTTCTTTAGCCTAGTTAAGGTCAAACACAACTTCCTTTTTAGCAACCTTGTGCACCCATCCCTCAGTTTCTGGCTGCTTCCCCTTATCTTCACCTGTGGCTATACCACTGCACGTTACAATATTAATATTGTGATCTTCTTCATGAGGCTTCGTACTCATCATCTGGATATTCTGTGTAGGTTCCTGGGTATTTGTATTATATTCTTGCATCCTTGATATAAGTATCAGGTAATATTCTATCACATGGTTGTATTGTCTACAATATTGATAAGATGGATGCGTTGGGTTTGGATAGTCGCACGCAAAATTTCCAGCTTCACCACAATTATAACAAATAACTTTTCCACGACCTCTACCAACCCCTCCTCCTCTTCCTTGTCCATGGCCTTGGAATCTTATGCGCACTGCACTCATATCCTGATCCTGAGGCCAATTTTCTGCCTGCATTCAATAGGTCGGGGTTTTATCCATCATTAATTCATGACTTCAACAATGGTACTCATCATGACCTGCAGACTTGTAGAAATTGCAAAACAGCTATTGAGGGGTCTGTACAAACTTCTGTATTAGATGAAAATTGTCTGTCGCATGTTGTCCTTTAACTTGAAAGATAGCTCACCATAGCATTGCTCTTGCGCTCGGCCCAACAATATTTTTTGGCTTCAGGGGGCAAGGCCTCCCCCAATAAGATAATTCTGATAAACCAGACAATGGTACTTGTCATGGCCGTGGCCCTTGCATGTCAAGCACCAAACTTTTGCGCGAACTTCAGGTTGTGCTTCCTTCCCCTTCTTGAGGCTCTGCAACTCCAGGTGCGTACCTGCCAGCTGCGAGTGAATCTATTGTACTCCAATGTTTGTATCTTGTATTAGTGAGGCTTCCAACCTCATCGCGACCTCCACAGCTTCTGCTTGCGTTGATATCTTCTCCTACAATAATGGTAATCTGAGGTGAGGCAAAAACGAAGCAATGTACCAATCTTTGTGTTGTTCGTTTGTGATGTTCATATTAGCCTGTCAGATCAGGCATTTTAGCCTCTGATTGAAATCCCATGAGGATTCATTTACCACTTTTTGTATCTCCTTAAACTTTGTAACAAACTACGCCTGAGACTTAGGATTCTTAAACTCATTGTTAAACGCTCGTTGAGTATCTGCTAATGTCGTGATAGGGTGATCTTGACAGTACTTGATATACCAAGTCATTGCTCTATCTTGCAGTGCCGTGACCAACTGCACTTTCTTTAAATTATCATCAGCGATATGCTGGGCTGTCCACACAACATTTGCGACAAA
>APFE030119038.1:42330-82821 GCA_000404065.3 Pinus taeda | reverse complement strand
TAATAATAATATTATAATATTAACATTATTAAATTTAATTTTTAACCTGGGTTCTTTAGTCAAATTAGTCGTTAATTAGCCGTTGGAATCTCTGCTCAGTCTATTTAACATGCTATGCTAGATCTGGTTCTTCAACTTGTCCTGACGATGAACCACACTGGTTGGTTCGAAACGCGTCGACAAATGGTTTTTTATGTGATTTTGTCGAAATTATTCTCTTAACAAGATTATGGATCATAGAAGTCTAAACTCCTTAAGAATGTTTGATGCAGGGATCATTGCGCCTATCAGATTCTCAGAATGGGTATCCAACTTAGTCCTTACTAGGAAGAAAACTGGAGAGATAAGAATCTGCGTAGATTTGAGAAACTTAAACCAAGTCTCCCTAAAGGACCACTACCCATTGCCTAAAATGGATCACATCTTGCAAAGGGTGGTCGGTTCTTCTAGGATCTCCCTACTTGATGGATTCTCAAGGTTTAATCAAATTCTAGTTCACCCAGATGATCAGGACAAAACAGCTTTCACTACGCCCTGGGGAACGTTCAAATACGTTAAAATGCCTTTTGGCGTGAAAAACGTCGGCGCTACCTTTCAGAGAGCAATGGATATCGCTTTCGCTAAGGAAATACATGATTTCCTTGTGGTTTACCTGGATGACCTGACCCCATTTTCCAAATCTGACTCACAACACCTAAAGCACTTGAGGCAAATTTTTATCACATGCAGGAAATTCGGTATTTCCTTGAACCCGAAGAAGTCCCTGTTTGCCCTAGAGGAAGGCAAGTTATTAGGGCACATAATATCAAAAGATGGGATCAGAATCGACCCAGAAAGAATTCAGGCTATCCTCCAAATCCCTTACCCAAGAAACACGAAGGAGCTACAAGGATTCCTTGGGAAAATCAACTTCCTAAGAAGATTTATCCCCAACCTAGCTGAGTCAATGAGGCTATTGAGTAACATGCTAAAAAAGGATGCCAATGTGAGATGGTCCCTTGAGGCCAAGCAGGCTTTTGAGAGTGTAAAAGCGGCCTTGACTCAAACACCGGTCCTAACCAGTCCTCAATTTGACCGAGACTTTATCATTTTTTCTTTCGCATCAGAACATACCATAGCAGCAGTCCTTCTGCAGAAAGACGATCAGGGAAATGAGAAACCAATAGCTTTCTTCAGCCGAGCTCTGAGAGACGCGCCCCTTAAATTTCAAATCATGGAAAAGCAATCTTACGCCCTGGTCAAAGCCATTAAAGACTTTAGAATTTATATCCTCTACTCTCATGTGATTGCATATGTCCCTAACGTGGTTGTAAAGGACATACTAACTCAAGAAAGATTAGAAGGCAGGAGAGGCAAATGGATTGCTAGCATCCTTGAGTACGACATTGAGATAAAGCCCACCAAGATCATAAAAGGACAAGGGCTAGCTAAGCTGATGGCCGAAATGAATTTCCAAGCACTTGACATTAATCAGTTGGACAATGAAGAGGAGCTGGCGACTCCACAGATCAGTGATACCTTCACACAATCCCCTTGGTATTCTGATATTTGTTTTGTCTTGTTGAACCTGTGCACTCCCACAGGATTGTCCAGAACTAAAAAAAGATTCTTAAGAATGAAATCATCAAACTTTTTTGTCATAGATGGTGCTTTATTTTGGAAGAATTATGAAGGCATTTTGCTTAAATGTTTAACTGAGGATGAAACTAACGACATCATGAGAGAATTTCATGCAGGTGATTGCGGAGGCCACTTATACTGGAAATCCACGGCGGACAAGATCTTGCGGGCCGGTTATTACTGGCCCTCTTTGTTTACAGATGTGAAAGCATTTACTGCCTCTTGCCATAAATGCCAAATCTTTGAAGGCAAAAGAAATTTGTTGCCCCTGCCCCTAAAGCCCATCTCAACCGAAAAACCTTTTCAGCAATGGGATCTTAACTTCGTCGGAGAAATTCACCCTTCCTCCTCAGGCCAGCACAAATAGATCCTAACAGCCACCGACTATTTCACCAAATGGATTGAAGCCGTCCCCTGTAGGCAAGCCAATGACTCCACCATCATCCAGTTTCTTGAAAATAATATCCTGTCCAGATTTGGCTGCCCGGAGAAGATCATTACCGACAACGCAGCTGCCTTCAAATCCAATAAAATCATTAACTTTTGCCACAAGTACCACATTACCTTAGGACACTCCATAGCGTATTACCCCCAAGGCAATGGCCTGGTCGAGTCCTCCAATAAGAGCCTCGTCAATATCATAAAGAAGATGCTAGAAGACAACAAAAAGAACTGGCACAAGAAGCTCATCAGCGCCCTATGGGCAAATCGAATGACCACCAAAAAATCCATCAGGATGAGCCCCTATGAACTTGTGTATGGCATGGAAGCTAGATTCCCTTCATCTCTGGGCATACCAACTATCAAACTATTACAAGAAATCTAGGCTGAACCGAATGACATGCAGAGAAGGATTAATCAGACCATTCATCTTCAGCAAACCAGAGAAGAAGTTTTCAATAGAGCCCAAAGTCTACAGGAAAAACTCAAAAAAATGTTCGACAAGAGAACCAAAGCATAAGATTTCTGGGTAGGCAACAAAGTCCTTAGATGGGATGCAAGGAGGGAAGACAAGGGCAAGCACGCTAAATTTGATTTTCTGTGGAAAGGTCCGTACACTATCAGCGTTGTGCAGGTAAATAACACCTACTTTCTCAAATCGCTTGATAACAGCACAACGGAAGAAGGCCCGATCAACGGTTGAATGTTGAAACACTACCATGATCCCCCTGCTTAAAGGAGCAGGTGATGATTGATTTGTACATACTTTTTGACTTTTTAGAGTTTATAGTACCAGGAACACGTGGAAGAAAGCAGGCGATGCTTCCCAGTTTTGCAGAAGACAGCAAGAAACTTAAAATCAAGGCGCTCTGGCCTGCTGTTCTTGACTTCCCGCAAGGAGAAGCCATCCCTGAGTGGAGCCACTGTTAGTTCCTGCTGCAGCAGGTATTCATTTTTCATGATTGGCATTCCACAGGCCAAATATGTCATACTTTGCTTGCTGCAATGCTCCATATTTGCTCCAACAGTCTCCAGATGAAGAAGGTTTCTTCAAGATTCATTCAATTGCCTTCAAATTTTGTAAACGTTTTCCTGGTATCACCACTTTTAGTTAAAGGGAGGTCCAAACAGTTAATCTTGGTCTCCCTAGGTTTAAATTTCATGTTTTAGAATATAGAGATTATAAGTCTGTCCAAACAGTTTAATCTTGGCAGACTCTTAGATAGGTAGAGAAACAGAAGAGTCCAACAGTTTAATCTAGGCTCTGTAAGAAATAAGGGTAGTATGTAGACATGAAACATCAAAGAAAAATGTATGATGGGTTTGCAAGTCTAAGTGCACCCCCAAGCAAAAGAAGAAAAAATGCTAGGAAGTAGGCCGGGTAGATAGTTCTGAGGCTGTTGAATTGCTGACAAGTTTCAAGTTTGCAGGTATCTTATCATGCAGAACATAATTAGCAAAGATTTGTAAGCAAAAGGCTCAATTAAGGTATAACTAACTCCCCTTTGCTGCTTTCCCCCAATCATTAACTAACTTCCCCAAAAGAGGTCAAGATCTGCTTGACACCTCTTTAGTTCATCATCTTCATCACTCTGGTTGAGTAAAGATCTACTTTGCTCAAATTTGTTCCATATCTTCTCCCGAAATATGGTCTTACCCCCCCGCAACAGGCTAAGTTCCCCCCGAATTTAGCGATTTCTTACCACCTTCACATTAACCCCTAACATTATTATATAGCTCCCTATGTTTCCCATCCCCGTATTAATATTAAGTAAATTCCCCTATGTAATATTCCCCCCTGGTTGAAAAATAACCATAGCTAGTCCTGGGAATTGCTTAGTTTATCAGAAACTAAGTAAGAACCCAACCTCCGAAACCACCTTCCACATACTATGTACTCCTTCCTAAGTATAAAACTCCCCCGAAGTAGTCGGACCCCTTCCGAAACTTCAAAGGCCCTTCGCACCCACTTACTTACCTTTTCCCCCCCTCAAAGCCGTTTTCGCATCGCAACCTCACCATCTCACTTTCATGCAAAATAATGCCCATCTGTTCCCCGCCGATGCGATATAGCGAAATCGGCGATCGGCGACCGCAAGCGCCGAGTGTCCAATCTGTTTACCCCTCCGTCTCCCCCGATGCAATATCGCGATATCGCATATCGGCAATCGCAAGCACCACACGCCCAACCCAATGATCCCCCTCTTTCCCCGCCGACGCGATATCACTATATCGCATTGGAGTCTCTTCACCACAGTCCACCAGTACCCCACCATGTCGTGCTGTACCAGGGACCCACTGTTGAGGTCATCCGCCGTACAGCTGACGCAGTGCTTAAGTCAGCAGCCAGAAAAGCCGAAAAAGCTTCGCACAAGAAGAAAAGTCGCACTTCGGAGCTCTAGATCAAGAAACAGAGGCAATTTTCGATGTGCGAATAGCGCGATTCGCGCATCGCTACGGGAAATAGGCCATTTCGAGGAATCTTTAGGGAATCTTCTGATTGCCGAGCCCACTTCGTGCCGAAAAAGCCCGAAATCGCCCAATCGTGCCACAGGATCCGGTTTAAAGATAGCAGCAGATCATTCACAGAATTCAAAGTGTATCAAATCAAATCAGTAGGCTTCAAGCGTGTCAAAGAGTATCAGTCGACGGCGGAAATCATCAATGTAGCGGCAAAGTGTATCAGTGAATATCTTGAGCAGCGGCCCAAAGCAAGAGAAATTGAATATCTTCCGGCAGATCCATAGGAGGAGAGCAAAATCACTTGAAGCTCTCAAATCATAATAATTGCACATTCAATTCGCACCAAAGCCAAACTGCAGCCCCAAAGCACATTCACTTCAGCAGCAACGCATCTGGTCCCCAAGGGCCACCTCGTCACCTATTCTGATTCTGCTGCCCCCAACGCAGCCAAAAAGATTTACTTGCATTTATTTCCAGCAAGCATTTAGATTTTGAAGAGTTCTAAGCAGACCTGTCACGGTCACTTGTAATGATGTCTTCTTGATATTTTGTTTATAAATACCACTCGAAGCGATATTGTAAAGGGTTGGTTGGTTGGTAGTAGTACTTGTTGGTCAGTTTCTTTTCCAGAAATTTTCTCTGAGTAAAGACTCGCACTGTAACTGTCATATTTTTCATAATCAAAGATTGCTGAAAGCATGGATTGCGAAACAACTTGTTGTTTTCTCTTGCAAGGAATGATCACGGAATTCCTGTGTCTCTGCATGATTCAATAAGTGTTCTTCCTCCTGTTTATTTTATGTTTTTATCATCTTTCCGCCATTCTAAGTTGCAGGAAAAAAGAATAGCTTAAGATTTGTTTAAGTACACCTTAAGTTCAATTTCTGCACTTTTCGATGTTTTCTTCTGAAACGATCATGAGCTAGAATTCTTAACTGCTCTAGTTTACTCTGTTTCGTTCGTATATGGGTGCATGTCTTTGGAATTCTTAACTGCTCCGGGATCCCACTCATCCATTTCTCCCCTCTGTCAGCATGATGAAATGTTTCTCTTTTGCCTTTCATCCCTGATGTTCATTCCGTACTTTCAGCAGCTTGAATGTTGTATCCTGCGTGGCTATCCTGCTGTGTATCCCCTTGTGACCAAGAAAACGCTCGCATGCCTCAATCTGTGACTCCATGCCCAATGGTTCAAAACTTATAACACCTTACCGTGCCTCTTTACTCAAGAATCCTACCTTCCTCCCAATCACAGTCAACATTCCCTTGAAGTCAAAAAGCTAGCCTAAAATCATCAACTAAGGTTGAATCCAGATCAACTGAGGTTGAATCTAAAGGAGAGAGCCCTCTCCGATTGCAGGTGGGCTAGAACCAGCAATCAGAAGATTGGTTTGTTGTTACCTCGGCCGTATCCCTTATAGGAGCCTAGGGACAACCTGAGTGATAACAGGCAGCATGATTCATCACTCTGGTTGTTTGCCTTTCGACCTGAGTTGGCATATCGCTAGCATCGGTTCCACTTCTTGAGGGCATAGGTGGCATCGTGTATATCGAGAATGATACACCCGATTGCATCTGTTAGGCACTTGAGGGTGGCTCTCTGGCTATGTGGTTTTACTAGGAACAACCAATAAGTGTCCCAAGTTAAACTTTTAATCCCTGTGATCAATCTCCCATTATTTTATAGCTCTTGATAACATGATTGCTCCAATATTTTGGCCGACAGTAATTACCTGGTCTACATTGAGAGATCATGTTAGATAAATAGAGAGTATTGTTAATCAATTCAATCAAATTATTTGTGGATAATTTGCATCTAGAAACTGCTCTCTCTGCCTTCATCAATTGGGACTGCCACTCCATGAATAGAATTTCTTTATGGGATTCTAAGATTTTAGGAAAATTCGTTGCATGTCCCTCATTAGTGTCCTGCCAAGTAAGAAAAGCCGTTAAAGTCTCATCGGCCTGCTCTAAGTCCTGTCTGATATCAACTGATTTATCTATTATAGATGTTGTTATGTCACAGAGGGGTTCAACTTGAGCAATTTTATGACACAATAATCTTATTTGTGTTATCAGTGCCTTATTAATCTGTAGTGCTTCTACTCTGAAATCGATAGGCTGCGGAAGAATCTTGAACTTCTATATTTGACCTAATAATTGAGCAATTTGCTCATCTTTTGTCTTTACCATATGTTCATTCATTGTCTTCAATTTTGCTAATGCCTCCAATAGTTCTTTTTTCCTTTGAATGACACTCAAATCTACCCTCTGTTTCTCTTCATGCAATTGCTTGTTCAGTTGATTATTTAATTGTTGCTGTGTGGACAATTGTTATTGTAGTTGTTCTACTTTCTGTTGTGCCTCCAATAGCTGTGCTTGTAATGAAGCGATCGCCTGATATTTTTCTTTTAACAAATTGCTCACTTCCGATGCCTTTTCCATGGTGGCCGCCGAATAGGCTCCAGCATATTGGGATAACTTTGTCAGGTCATCGGAAGGATCGTATTCCTCCTTCCAAACTACGTTGGATGTCACTGTTTGTTCAGGGAACAGGGAAGGTTGATCAATCCTTCTCCTTTTCCACTGTCACTTTATTACAGCCCGGTGCTTTGGGCTATAAAAGATATCCAATGAGGGATATCATCCACTTGAAAAATGATTTTATCTGAAGGATCCTTGGGAATTATTTCTAATTCTGTAGTAGGGAGTAGACTGCTGGTTCCTTCGCTTGGAACCTCTTTTGATGTTGTATCCTGTGTATCAACCACTTTGGATGTATCGACATCCCTTGAGCTTTCAAGATTGCTTATGATTGAATCAAATTGCTACCATTCCTGGAGAAATCTTGGGTCAATCTGAGTATCGACATTCACATCGTTGCTGCTCTACTCCTGTTGCCTTTTGTGTTCCTCCTCATGTATTCTCTCTTGTTCCTTCCACTGCGCTTCCTCTTGTTCTTTCTTCTAGAGTTCCTCCTACTCTCTTCTTTGGACTTCTTCAAAAATTTCTGATGTAGCAAGAGGTTCGTTGGTAAGTTGTTGTTCAGGCTCACTTTACTATGTCATCGGGGCAGTGGCTAACAAATCTAGAGGTAGAGTTTGCAACCTCTCCTCTCTAAGTTTGTTAAATTCAACTAACCCGTCATCGTGGTATCTCATTTTAGCTATCGCTTGAACCTGAAATAATGACTTGGCTGAGGAGAATAGGTCATCAAACTCATCTTCTTTATGTTCAAATTTAGTGACTTTTGCCTGTTCTAGAACATTATAGATGACTTTGTTTGGATCAAATCGTCTGTTAGGAAGAGTGGAGAGATTCAGTATATTAATATTTTTTGCTTCTTTCTCTGCATGGTTGTAGTCATGCAGAGTGTAGACGCCACACCTTAGATGAAAAGGAGGCCAGACTTTCTTCTTTGAATTCCGCAGAGTCTTTGTAGCTCCTACGGATGTAAGCTGATATGATATCTTTCGAGCCAATAGTTTGTTGAGTATATACAAGGGGAGGACATGAGGGCTGGCCTGACTGCCGAAAACTCTTATATATGTGAATTTTTCTTCTCCGAACCAAGTTCCTAAGGCTTTCAAGTCAATCTCCACTTGTGAGGAAATCTTAGGAGCAGGTTTATCAAAAATTGCATAGTAAATGGGTAACATAAATCCATTGCAAACTTGATATAGGTTTTGTTTATAATGGGCTTTCCACAACTTCTGGTGATAGATATGAATGGGCATGGGGTCTTGTGGAGTCCATCTCCACCCCAGCATAGGAAACTTGGAATTAAAATAGAGAGTGTCTAAGATGTAGGCACTAAAGTAAAATGGAGGGATGAATCTATCAGTAACACGAGATTTGTTTCTGAACTCAAGAATAGCTGTTACTAACTTATCATATAATATATTCCCCCAATCCATTATTTCACTATTGCATGCTACTTCTATTAAAGGTACCATCTCTATGGAAAATTTTGAGGAGTCATGCAACCCCCAAATCCTACATAGCATCGCTCGAGCATAACAATAAGGAGAACATAAGGAATCGACAGAGTACTTACCCGAGGACTCATGCTTGTGTTTCGCTGGGTTCTGTCTGCATTCCCGTATAGGCGCTGACTCAGTTTCATTTTCATCTCTAAACTTCTCCAGAAACGATTTGTTATACTTCTTCTCTGGTTCGGGTAAATGGTACATTTGTCTCAAATCATTGTGCTGAAATGAACCAAATACTCTCCCATCAATAGTGTAGAATGTTTTGTTTGTAATTGGAATTTCCTCAACTGCCCATCTTACCACATTTGTGTATGGAAGAATTTTCTCTCGAGCCGCTATCTTGTGTGGGTAAGAATCGGCCAAATCCTTTAGGGTAGCCTCAGATTTCTAGTTCGAGCATGTTGTAGCTTCTACTAATGTTTCCTGAGGTTCTTTGGCCTCAACCAGATTGTAGATGCTCTGCCAAGTAGTATTACCGAGACCAAGACATGTGGTGTTTGAGATTAATCCTTTTTTACTTGTGCTGGGATCGACAGTATGTTGTCCTGTTACTGCGGAAGCTGAAGCTATTCCAAATTTCTTAGACTTCTTCCCCATTTGGCCTAAATTTGCTACTTCGTAGGAGCTCTGCAAAGGAGATAAAATGAACGTAATGCAGAGAATAGATGGCGCAAACCAAGTATGAAATAATTATGTCAATTAATGAATAATGGAGGATTAACATAAGGCTGCCACGGATACAATCTCTGAAGAGATTTTGGCATAACTGCTCCATTAATTGGTTGTTTAAACCTGTCAATCATTTAAATGCTCATCATATCCTTTATTCGTCGAATAGTTCATTTAAGCATGGCTTTGATTTTTTGGCGGTGGAGGGCAAGTGAATCACTATCGAGAAGAGAAAGGCTTTTAATAATAATTTAAGACAATATACCCAAGCCTTATCAATCCTTTTTGAAAGTCGCACTTAGCTTTATCGCAATTGGGGATCGGAAGAATGCTTAAGTAGTTTCATTTATGTCATTGCCGAATCCCCAATCGCTGATAGTAATATCGCTAATTTGCATTGGGAGCTTTCTAGGAGAGGACTTTTTGTTGCATGCATATCGCACTCCCCGATCGCCGATAGCGATATCGCATCGGAGAAAAGAGAGGGGCGTTTTGTTATGATCGCTTACCTTCCCGATAGCCGATAGTTATTCGCGCTTGTCGCATCGGAGAAAACCAATGGGTTTTTTGTTATGCATCCTTTGTTATTGCGATATTCGATCTTGTGATCACTTTATCGCGATAATAAAGAATTATTCATTTTTTATTATAAGACTGATTATATGTTAACTCAAAAGGTTTTATAATGTTCTGTTTGCTTCCGGACCTTTTGAGGAATGATAAGTTGATACCAATTTAATCTAAAAGGGCCCATTTCATATTATAGTTTTGAAAGTAAAATTTTATGAAGTGGGGGGTCGTTGTATAGCACAACACTAGTGTAGACTCATACCAGTACATAGGCACCCACCTGCAAAAGGCTACAACCTTCTCTCGTTTTCCAGCCTCTACTAGAAGGGATCTGTAACCCCCTCGCTCTTGTACTAGCCATTTTTTTACTAGTATATAGGTGCCAACCTACAAAAGACTACGACCTTCTTTCTTCCCCCAGGGACCACGTTTCATGAATTTTCAGATTGGATACTCCTAGAACACAACACCACAATCTGAAGGCCATGTTTAATCTAATTTTCATACTGAACCCATCAACAACTTTTAAACTTAAACTGCATCAACCAACATTCAGTTAATCTAAACAATCAGATCACTAACACCAGAACACTATGCTAAACCCAGAAACCTGCATCATCATTCAGAACCAACAGTAACCTCAGAAACCATGTATCAGACTGTATACTCTACTTGGTTGAACACAAACTGCATGTATATGCTACTTCCATTAATCAAACCTGCATATACCTCCAAAGCTATTGCAAACATAAACTTTTGAATCATGTCTATACCAACCAATAATATACTGAACATTTACTATCAACTTATAGAGCTTTACACATGCAACAACAAAGATGGCGACACCCAGTGTTTTGCTGCATCGACAGCCAGTGTCAATTGCAAGTGTCGATGCAGCAAATGGCGACACCCAGTGTTTTGCTGCATCGACACTTGCAATTGATTATAATACACCATAATAACTTGCTTTTACTGACATATGTTCACATTTCCAAAATATTTGTCTCACTATTAACCTTTTTGACTTGTTAAGTTAATAAAACTATAGTGATCCATGAAAAAATATTTTCATTCTCTTAAATAATAGAAATAACATATTAAAAAGTCACAATCAATCTCTTACTTTCTTAAAGTCCGATAAAACTTTTATCATCATTATCATCATCAAATATAAATATAATTAATAATAATATTAATTATTATATTTAATATAAATATTATATTATATTATATTAGATGATTTTATGATTAATTGTGCAGAAAGTAATGTGTGCGGTCGTATAAAAGTGAGATGTGTACGGAAGAAAAAGCGTGCAAAGGAAATTTCTACACCCTCCGCACTGCCATCCCATTACAATTTATTTATTAATTTTATTTTATGTATATAAAATATATTTTTCTCACTGGCCAAACCTTGTCAAGCCTGACCCATCTTCAGGCCCCAAGCTACCCTTGTTCGACCTTGACACAATTTTTTAATTGTGTGGGTTTGGCCTCATTCGAGGGCTGTGCACATTTTTTGTTTGATCCTAGGACTCATTCGGCCCCACACTCCACACACTTGTGGATCAACAATTGATATTTATAACTAGATCAAATACTTCAGGATTGACACAAACTTCCACTTAATTTTCTTGGCGTTATGTGAGAGATAGGTCTAGTATGTTGATGGTGTTTGAATATCATTTTTGGCCTATCCCTATCTTGTATTTCTTGAGTTTTACAATATCAATGGCGACACCTAGTGTTTTTCCGCATCGACACTTGCAGTTGATTATTTGTCGGATGCCAATTTTCTCGTATGTCCATTCTATGAGATTTCGATTAGTTTCCTTCCTTATAGACTTGACAATAGGAAATATGATTAAAAGCTTGACAATAGGAAATAGGAAATATAGATTAAAAGCTTGATAATAGGAAATAGGAAATATAGACTTCAGAGTTCTCTTCCTTATAGACTTGACAATAGAAAATATGATTAAAAGCTTGTTTAATCTTGAGAATTTGTTTTTAGACTAGGAAGTAATGTGTTGTTGTGATATCTTTGAGCTTCATTAAATTAATTTATAATATTTAAAGAATCTCTCAATATTTGAAGAGAGCGATAACCATATTCTGGAACCTAACATAAAGAAGCTTTAAAGATAAAAGTTCTACATAATTGCTGGATCCCCTGCCTCAATCAATTTTTTATTTCACTAAATTTTAATCATTAATGAAAAGAATGAGACCACTTCTACAAATGTTATCCTAATTTAAATCTACTTTGAAATAATACCAAGGAATTTGCAGATTGATCTCTTCTTTAGAGATGATGTGAGGCACATGATTATATTTCTTTGTAGGCATGAGAGTAAAAATCGTGCCAATTTCAGCTGCAATGAGATTAGGAGTGGATGAAGAGTCCTTGAATGTGGATTTATTCCTGGAAAGCCAAACCCCCCCATAAATGAGGGAAGGAGCATTTATGAGGACCTCATCACTTATGAATCTCACCAATTCTTCCATGCCTCAATGAAATTATTTCCTCTCCAATCCATATTACATCTAAACAATTTTTGGATTTGGCCCAAATATTCAAAGAGAAAGGAAAAAATAAGAATAGATATGAGAAAAAATCATATGCATTTTGCACCAATTGGGTCTTCTTTGTGCATCTTTTGCAATTTGTCCAAAGTTGGTACTTTGTCTTTAATTAAGCACCATTAAAACAATCTTGTCTTAATTGGACATGCAAGCTTCCATATCGGCTTCCACTGCCACTCTCGAATTACCCTTAATTTATCAATAATATGGTGATTGTACCCAAACTTTGGGTTATATACCCTATAAGGGGAATGTACTTAGCAAATATGTCGTCTCAATCTATGCTTACATGCATATTTTTCAGAGAGGTAATATAATTTGTCCATATGTTAGCAAGCTCTCCTTGAAGACCAAGTTCGCGCACGCTCTTCCAACCTTGCGACCAAAAGGAATTCTAGCCAATCTGATTGAGTAAAACATTGTCGTGCTTAGTTAGGATAACTAGAAGATCTTGAGGAAGCCTTGAATTTGTTGGGAAGCCAACCTATGGATCCAAACAAATTCTTAATTTTTCCCCATTACACAACTTCTAAGCAAGGCCACCTCTCACAACATTGAAAGAAGCAATCTGAATGACTTAAGCATTCAACATCCTTTTATTCGACCTTCTCATCCATTCATTAAGAGAGAGGGGAAAATGTGTTTCCTCGAAACCACAATTTTCCATAGACTCTTTATTGAGAGAAGTTTCCAGCTAATCTTTGCCAAAAAATATTTTAAGAAAATAGAGAGGTCCTTGACTCCCCAACCTCTCCATGACTTAGGTAATGCAATATTTTCTCGAGGCCACCCATGGAAGAATAACTTCATATTTAGACCTAGCCCAAAAAAATCATCCCACAAAGTTTCCTTATGGAAGCTAAAATTCATTTTCGAACCCATGTGGGAGCCATCCAATAATCATGGATGGGTTTAAGAACCGATTTGATCAAGACTAGCCTTCTAGTTCTTGAGAGTGATTTGAAACTCCAATTCTTAAGCCTTTTCTCTAGTTTGGCCAATAACCACCTCTAGTCATGATTTTGTATGAGTTGGGCTTTAAATGGAAGCCCGGATATTTCAGGCTATCCTTTAGTGGTTTGACTACAAAATTTATGAAACCATATGCTCTCCTCACCTCTCGACTAGAAAACCTAGCGAATGAAAGAGTGGATTTCTAAAAATTGATGTTCATTCTTGTCGCCTTCTAAAATAGAGAAAATTATTCCATTGTTATGCAACCAGCTCACAAAATGGAAGAAAAGATAGATTAACGACTTCAAAATCAGCCTATTCAAGGGGTAATCTCCTTTACATTACACAAATTAACAATTCTTGGATGATACAAATGATAAGGCCTCCTCTCTATATATAGGAATCTAAGGGGTCCCAATACAATAAGAGCATACATAACAATTATATTGTAAGGGAAAATCAATAACAATAGTGGGATTCCATACGACACATTAATAATAATATGGGGACAATAATAAAATAAAGGGGTTGCATTAATAACAATAAGGGGTTACACTAGTAGTATAGGGACCTAACATGCCCCTCTCCTTCAAATAGTGTTGTCCTCAACACTTGAGTAGTTTTGGATGCTTATGTATAAAATTCTCATCCTCCCATTTAGAATCTTCAATGGGTAAGTTCTTCCACTTGATGAGATACTTTGAAATTGATCGATTTCATAATTGTCGATTTATTGTTTGTGACTGCTTCAAGTTCCAATAAGATTTTTCCTTCCTCATCAAGTTCTGGCAAACATTGTTTGAACTAGGATCTTCTCACCTATAACCTTATTTAAACATGAAACATGGAAAAGGTGGTGCACTCAGGAAGACGTAGGAAGCTGCAATTTGTATGCCATAGCACCAATATTTTGTAACACCTTCTATGGACCATAATAATTTGGTGATAATTTATTATCCTTCTTATCTTTCTAGAGGGAAATTTGTTTGTATGGTTGTAGTTGTAGAAATACCCAGTCACCTACATGAATAACTATTTCATTGTGATGTTGATCTGCATGTTGTTTCATTGTATTTTGTGCCAAATTGATGTTATCCTTTAAGATTTTGAGAACTTGTTGTTGATGCTTGGTGTTATCTTCCACTGCTTGAACCTTAGAATTTTCTTCTAAAGATGATGTGGTGTACAGTGGATGATATCCATAAAGTTCCATAAATGGGGTCATTTTTGCTACAGTATGGAAGGAAGTGTTATACCACCATTCAGACAGATGCAACCTCTTAACCCATTGTGTTTGTTTATCAAATACAAAGCAACGAAGATATCCTTCCAAATATTTGTTCACTATCTCAGTTTTCCCATCAGATTGAGGATGATAAAATGAGATATGAGCTTACTAAGTACCCACACAAGAAAATAATTTTGTCCAGAAATTTCTGGTGAAAATGGGATCTCTATCGCTTACAATGATCATTGGGTTTCCATGTATCTTTTGAATTGTTTCCTATGATGCAGGTAAGTTCCCTCTGCGGATAGAGACAACCCCTCTAGCCCTAGAGCAGGTCTAGTCATAGCAAGACAAAAACAATAGCTAATTCTTTAAATAGTTCTCGTTGGAGAGGCATACCTTAAACTGGTGTTCGATGAAGTCTTTGTCACGTCGCTTTAGCTATCACTTTCTTCTCGTTAATGAATGATGCACCTAAAACAACATAATAAAAAGACAAAACACATAATATAGCACAACGACGAACTATCTACTTACAGAGTCAAGGAACCATAAACTATTGCAAGATTCCTTGAAGGGTCTGATCAGTATGTCTCCATAAGCATTCACTCTCAAAGGTCTCCTAGAAAGGTTGATGACTCTCTCTCTGACCCAAAAGCACAAGTATCAAACTAAGGTAGTCACAACAAGGCTTCCTTCTTACAAAACATTTTACACTCTTAATCCAAAACATGAAAAGCAATTGAAGCTATAAGCTATTAATCCAACAAGCTAAGAACTAGCACACAAAAAGCTCAACTAGCACTTTAAGAACTCTGAACTAGCTGATCATAGTCATGCAGGATGCTTTTATAAGAGGAGGAGCCTCCAGAAATAAGGGGAGAGGAATCTTATCTTCAATGGAGGTTACTTAAAGGGTGGAACCACCATCTCAAATGGGAAGAGGCAAACTTCCTTGACCCACCAACGAGCTCCAGAACCACCCAGAAGCATTTTGTTAGAACTAATTCGCCATATCTCGGTCGTCGCAAGTCAAACAATGAGACTGAGAGATGACGTTGCAAGGCATTAGTGCATTCTCAGCTATTATCGTAGGTAGGATACTGAGGACCTGTGACGATCCTTAAAATCTGACTATCGCTGAGAACAGATGTACTCTTGTGACGGTGTCGCAAGGTTCTCATTCACTTTGAGCCATCGCCGTAGGCAGGATATTAATGTCCTACGATGATCTTGAAACATAGGTAAAAAGGGTCAACTTCAGGATTAATGAGAATGGTTAATCTTCTTGATTGATGTGCAAGATGTGGACAGATATTTTGATGTATGACATAGAGCAAATGCCATTCAGGGACCGACTCGACCCAGGATCAGGGGATGCAGGGTCAGTGACAAAATACTGTGTAACAAATCATGTAGTTGAGATAGGGGCATAACCATCCAAAAGAAGTACATGTAGTCGAGGTATGGGCGTAGACATCCAAAAGACAAATAGAACTGGTATGTGGTATGGACGTAGCCATCTAGTCGACAAGACCATATGAAAACACAGGTATGGTCACAACCATCTAGAAAGACTCAGGTATGGTCACAACCATCCAATCAAAAGAGTCATGTATAAATAATCCACACAACCTGGACTTGTTTGATCTCAGCCCAGGGTCTTGAATCCCAACCTATCCATCGTAAAATTTCTAATATGTGAATAAATGTGTTGAAGTCGAGCATAGTAGAAAATTGCTTGAGTACTAGCTAATAATGTGAACCATTAACAGGCACGAGAGATACCACCAGTAATGTCAATGGTTCTCAATGTACTACTAGTATAATCCACAAAGTGTGAAGAATGATCTAGAGTGGAACACATGTGGAATCACTCGATCGAAGACTAATGATGCAAGTCTATCATTGAATGCGAATAACTTTCCATTGAGGCATGAAAGCTCCAAGGTACTGGAAAAGAGTCCCTAGATCAACTTCCTAGATAATGAGTTGATGTTAATAGGAAATGGTCTGTCAGAGGAGGACCATAATGTTTCCCACATCAACGACACGAGAAAAATGAACAAGATGTAGATGGATGAAATAGAGAATCAGAGGAGGATGTAAGGGTGCACACTTCAGAAGGATTAAGATCTTGAACATATCAGCGACATGACTCTGGAATGTGTAGCATTTTTGTACCAAGGGATCAAAGGTCATGCAGAGACAGCAGGGATCAAATGGAACAAGGAAAAATGAAGAACCCAAACCCCAGAAGGGCAATGACGAAGTGAGGATATCCCAAACCCGGCGGGAAGAAACAAAGCTGTTGATGTGCAAGAGTGACAAGTTGCCTTAGGTAATCAACAAATCATTTCCAAATTTTCTCCCCACCATTGCTGGCGAGTACCCCAATTATTTTTGAAACATAAGCTTGAAGGGGATAACATATGCTTGCAATATAAGTTCATCCTTTGGACAAATCTGACCTAGTGAGTTTTAACAAGCCCTAGGAAGGAGAAGCTTGGGTCTCATCATGCCAAGGAGTCCAATGTCGTCAGGTTTTAATGAGTCCAACATAGGTAAAACTCAGAGCCTTTTTCACTTCTAGAGAGTTTGGAAAAAACATGGAAAAGAGAATTCCAGATAGGCCCTTTTCATATGTTTTTCCCTCGAATCTGAAAAGGTAAAAAATAATATCCAAGGGAACCTATTGACCATGGAAGATCAACGTATACCTTTTTCGTAAATAATCTATCCTAGCCCAAAAAAGGGGGTAAACGTAGACTGGGTAGATGACAATTCACAGCCTTTAACGAGTTCAAAGTGATAAGAGCTCGACAATGTTTTTGTTTTCAAAGGGTTGAAAAAGAGCTTGAAAGTGGACCCCCCATTTTATTTCCTTTACAAGTTAAAGGAGAAAAATATTCGGCAATCTTTTCAGCTTTTACGAGTCAGAAAAGAGCTTAAAGGTGACTCAGCCATGGAGGAATGAGTGGTATAAAGGGTAGCAAGTAGTTCTGACAATGGTGGAAATGCTCAAAACACATAATGGTCAAGAGGTTGCATAATAAAACCACTCATCGTTGAAGTCCCTCGGGAAAGGAAAAAAAACCAAGTGAAAGCATATGATCGACCAAAGATATGGTGGCGATGGAATGAAACAACCAAGGCTCATCTAGTAGAAATTAGTTGATTAAAACGACAATCGCGAGATGTAAATCAAGTGCGTATTCATTTTTACATAAGCTTGAACCATGGAGAACTCTGCTTTGATTCGATTTCATGTTTTATACAAACTTGAAATGAAAAACTATGCTTGAATAAGTTTCACATGCCCCCAGCATAATGACTCAATCGAGGTACATGCACGCCAAGCTTCATGTCATTCAACTAGGTGGATTGAATGAAGGTTCACTATCGAGATATTGGAAAGACTCGACTGGGATTTTATGAGATCTCAATCAAAGACTTGATTGGGAAAAGGGAGTTGTTTCATTTTTTTAACAAGGCTGATAGAGAGATAGAACTATCCTCAAGACATTTGTTTCATTTTTTAGCGAGGTTGACACAAGATCGAAAACTCTCCTCAAGATGCCTTGATTCAATTTTTAACGAGCTTGACACAAGACAAGGAACTATGCTCCATATTCCTTGTTTCATTTTTTAATGAGGTTGACACAGGAACAAATTATCCTTGGAACTCCTTGTTTCATTTCTTAATGAGGTCGACACAAGAAAAGAACTATCGTCGGGACTCCTTGTTCATGGACCATATGAAAACAAGGTTCCCAAGAGGTCTTCACTAGATAGAAGGATCACACTCTAGGAGGAATACAAGTCATGGGGTACCAATGACAGATCGGGTCCCAATGCCCCTAGTACATGATGTACTAGATCATCTACATGATCATCAATGGAGGTGGAACAAGTAGCCACATAATTGACCTATGGCAGGAAAGATACTGCTTGCAAACAAGAGTCGATAGGGGATGATGGTTACAAAGGAGGTAACTGGTGACTAATGAATGAAAATTGATCAAGAGTCATAATTCTTCCATCGTGTGGGAAACAAACCACATAGAAAAGCAAAGAAACAAGAGCTCCCATGACATAAATACAGTTGCAACCAAGGAGAAGATTGAAATCCAATGCTCCTTGGATGACCATCATGTCTATATAAATGGTTTTACCTCTCAAAGTACTAGGGAATTTCGAAAAATATCCCTAAGGGTTGACTGGTTCCTCTGTCGAAAGCCAATAGATTCTAGGTGACAGGCACACGCTGTGGGGAGCCCAAAGCTTGCCAAGTAGTGGAGGGCATGAGGCTAACAGATGCACCTCATCCAAGAGAGTGCCAGGTACCACCATATTATAGGCATGTACTGTGATCTGGAAGGGCACATAAGACAGAAGGCAGAAAGTATGCAAGTGACTCCAATCGAAGAAAACAACAAAACTACTTGGTGGGGGTATCATACAATTCCCCCCATGCTCTGCAGGAATAGAAGAAGAGCTCTCCGGAGTAGCAGGGACAGGAGGGTCATCCTTTGATTCATGAGAATCTGAAGAAATGAGAAGAACATGAGCAATATTATCATTATGCTCTTCTAGAACAGAGTGAACAATTCGTGGCGAAACTGAGTCAACAGTCTTTTTGACCAATGATTGGTCAAGAACAGACATAACATAGTCAGGGTCATGAAGAGCATGATGGGCAAGAGATAGATCTAAGTCAATCTCTTTGCCTAGGGAGGGTTAGAAGAAAGCTTTTGATAACCAATAGGAAGTTGGGGTTGAGGAACTCCCAGGTTGTCTAAAACTTGGGAACCTCTTTCCATGAGAGAACAAAGGTGAAGAAGATGTTCACCTTCACATAACCTACAGGGGAATCTAATCTTCCCTTTATTCTTACCACTACTAGTTGAAGGTGCCACATCGACATTGTCTTCAGAGGTCAATGGCCGAATCATATCTCGAGGCCATACTTCTAAGACCCTGGGAATACTAGCACAATCTTGAAGGAAATGGTCACCCTTGCATAGCTTACAAGGAAATTTGACCTTCCATGGAGGATCAAAACGTTTTTCTACTAGAGGTGCACTGAGAGAAATAATCACATGGTTGGCCTCTTGCTTATCTAACTTCTTCTTCTTAGCCTCTTGCCTACTAGATTTGGAACTTTCACTAGGCAAAGTAGAAGAGGAGGTTGAAGAAATAGGGGAAGTTATTGAAAGGTCAACCTTAGAACATCATGGAAGGATTCAAATTAAGGAGACGACAGAGTAGGATTCAGGATGCTCAAGACCACTAAAGTTGAAAACAGCCAAATGGGTAGGCCAATGGTTAACCCAGGTAGGGACAACGTCACCATATAAGGAGCACCAGCATTTCCAAATGAAGGAAAAGGACGTGGATTCCCATCGTGGGGAGACCTTGACTGGTATACTCTAGAAATGTTGCCATTGGTATTGACTTTGAAAGGAACGCTAACTTTAACCAGGAATATTTTGTGGGCAGTTAATTTTATGACACAAAAACAAAATTGTGCCTTTTCATATTTTAAGAGTCGAGAAAAGGACGAAAGGTGACTCTATCTCTTTTGAGGTTTGATGAGCTTAAAAGGACAAGTGCTCAAATGATCCTTTTACTTTTAAAGAGTTGGAAAGGAATGAAAGTGACTACTCTAGAAACTCTAGACAAGAGGGTTTACTAGACAAATTGTAAAACTGCAATACACACTTTAGTGATAAATGAAAGAGAAATGACCAAGGACTTTCCGTGCGGCAGTCAATCTTCCCGAATGCTATGTTTGGTGCATTACGATCTGTAAGGCGGCAGACTCAGCTTCCTAGGGATAAAAGGTTTTCAATCTAATGGGGTCTCCCATGATATACTTGATGGTACAGGGAGCATAAGTTCATACTGGCATCTATTGTATCAGAAAAGGAGGAACCAGCCAACCTTAGTGAGAACAATAGGAACTAGGTTTAATGACAACAAAACACGTCTCTAGCCTAGACCTCTAGATATGTGAGCATTAGGTTCCAATGTGTTTTTAAGTTCATTCAATAGATTTTAACTGTTAATCTTGAATCAAGTCTCAATTTCAAGGCCCTACCGAATGTATTTCAACAATCTCTGGTATGCAACTATAATAATTAAAAAACCATTCATTTCGATGAATGACTACCTAAATGAGGGTAAGGAGTTCATTTCCAAGTGAACGAAGACAATAACAGGCAAATGCAAGAACAACAGTGTAAGCAAGTAATCCAATCAATAGGAAACATAATGCACTGATTTCCGCTTATCTCGCAACTACTATGACGAAAAATGAAATATTTAAATTTCACTTTTCAATTCCTAATCATAAAGAATCTACTAATGCAAACATGCTTTCAGTTTCATATACTATATATGAGTGCAATTGTTTTTTATTTTTGGAATAAATAACAAACAAGCTAATGCACAACTTGATTGATCAAATAGAAAATGTAATCTATGCTTCAATAGTGAATGGAAATCAAATCAACACAACAAGCTAGTTTGATGGCCAATTACTATGGATCAACCAAGAAGATGGACAAGTAGTAAGAGAATAGCTTCAAAAAAATCAATAAGACTG
The DNA here is from genome assembly GCA_000404065.3 of Pinus taeda. Lineage (NCBI taxonomy): Eukaryota > Viridiplantae > Streptophyta > Pinopsida > Pinales > Pinaceae > Pinus > Pinus taeda. The sequence goes on along the minus strand of APFE030119038.1, from coordinate 61,689 downwards.
TTGTTGATGTAGTGCAGAATCTTAGAAGGACAAGCAACCCAAAACAAGTGAATCTTTGATGAAGCCTTAAAAGGCTTATGTCACAAAGCCCAAAAACCAAAATTCATACAAGCAGAAGTGAGAAGGATATGTTTTAGCAAAAATAGTCAAAACAAGCTTAATGACATGTAAGAGATAGCAAAGGACAAGCTACATTGGCCTATCCAGGAGGTAGGGCTGTAAAAAGAAACCCTACAGGAATCGTTGCAGGGGTAAGACTGACAACCTGAGACGATTGCCAAATCGTCACAATCACTACACTAGCAACTGAGCGACGTCATCACAAGGGTACACCTGTTCTCAACAATTGTCTAATTTTAGGAATCATTGTAGCTGTATGATGCGATATCCACCACGTACAACTTCGGTAAAGAGTACAAGAGCAATTTGTCATAGCTATTAGGAATTAAACAACGACGATCTCAATAGATAGGGAAAACAAGGAAAAAATCATTGAAAGACACCAAGCTTATCACTCAGACAGTGAGGTGGACTACTAGATCGACTCAAGTGATCCAAATCACTGATGGTTCAGTCTCAAAACAAAGAGACACTATGTAATTCAATTAAAAACAAATCAAGAGCAAAAGTAAGAGACAACACACAAAGGACTCCTCAGTGGAGTCACCAACTTGTGATGCAGGTAAGTTCCCTTTGCGAACAAAGACAACCCCTCTAGGCCTAGAGTGGGTCTAGTCATAGCAAGAAAAAAAAAAAGCTAATTCTTTAAGTAATTCTCAGAAGTGGCCTACCTTATACCTGTGTTTTATGAAGTCTTCATCATAGCGTTTCAGCTTTCGCTTTCTTCTCCTTAATTAATGATGCACCTGAAACAACATAAGAAAACGACAAAACGGATAATAGAGCACAACAGAAAACTATCCACTTATAGAGTCAAGGAAACATAAGCTATTTACATACATTTCATACATGATAAAGTAAATAACCATTGATTGTATTAATATGAACAATAGTAAAGCTTACAACCATGCCTTGACATCGCAAGCTTCCTTGAAGGGTCTGATCAGTATGTCTCCATAAGAATTCACTCTCAAAGGTCTCCCAAAAAGGTTGATGACTCCCTCTCTCACCCAAAACCACAAGTATGAAACTAAGGCAGTCACAACAAGGCTTCCTTCTTACAAAACCATTTTACACTCTCAATCCACAACATGAAAGGCAATCCAAGTTGTAAGCTATCAATCCAACAAGCTAAGAACTAACACTCTAAGAACTCTGAACTAGCTAATCATAGTCATGGAGGATGCTCTTATAAGAGGAGGAGCCTCCATAAATGAGGGGAGAGGAAGCTTATCTTCAAAGGAGGTTACTCAAAAGGCAGAACCACCATCTCGAATGGGGAGAGGCAGACTTCCTTGACCCATCAAATAGCTCTAGAACCACCTAGAAGCATTATGTTTGAACTAATTCACCATATCTGGGTCATTGCAAGTCAAACATTGAGACTCAGAGATGACATCGCAAGGCATTAGTGCATTCTGGGCTATTGTCACAAGTAGGATACTGATGACCTGCGACGATCCTTAAAATCTAACCATTATTCAGAACATATTTACTCTTACGATGGTGTCGTGAGGTTCTCATTAAATTTGAGCCATCGTCGTAGGCAAGATACTGATGTCCTACGACAATCTTAATGAGCATGGTTAATCTTCTTGAGTGATATGGAAGATTTGGACACATATTTTGATGTATCAGACAGAGTAGATGCCATTCAGGGACCGACTTGACCTGGGATTAGGGGATGCGGGGTCGGTGAAAAAATACTATGTAACATTCCCACAAATGCAGTAGCAACTATAATGGCTTTAAATGGATGAGATAATGAAAAAAGTGTGCATACTTGATAACTCAATCAACTACCACCATGATGATGCTCTTTCCTTTGGACTTTGGTATACCTGTGATAAAATCCATTGAAACCTCCTCCCAAAATTGACTTGGAATGGATAAAGGTTGTAACAAACCTCGGTTCTTAATTGTCTCAACTTTATTTTTTTGGCAAACCAAACATTCTGCCACAAAATTTTGAATATCAGATTTAAGGACATCCCAAAAAATTTCTTTCTTAACCCTGTGGTAATTTTTTAAAAATATAGAGTGCCCTCCTAAGGGAGAGGTTTGTAATTCCAGAAGAATATTTTGTTTGATTTGGGATTTCTTACAAAGGTATAAGTGATATTTGTACCATAATGAATCAGTTTTGGAGCTAAATGGATTAGTTGTACTGCTATCTTGCTACAACCTTTGAATGAGTTCCCACATTTCTTCGTCATTCTTCCATTCATCCCTTGCTTCATTTATCCCATTTGGTTGGATAATAGAAATGGCATAGAAAAATGCTTCCACATCCTCATCCTTTCTTGAGAGTGCATCTGCAACAACATTTTGTTTCCCTTTTGTGTAGATGATTTCAAAGTCATAACCCAACATCTTTTTGGCCCATTTTTACTATGCTTCTAAAGATAATCTTTGCTCTAAAAAGTATTTAAGAATATCATGATACTTTTTTACCTTGAAGTGTCTTCCCATCAGGTAAGCTCGCAATTTCCTAAGTGCATGTAGTATTTCCAACATTTCCTTCTCATGAATAGCTTTGTGTAAATGCTTTCCTCTGATTGGACGACTTTTGAAAGAAATGGGTCTTTATTCTTGCATTAAAAAAAACCAATTGCATTTCCTAAGGCATCACATTCCACAATAAATGTTTTTGTGAATTTAGTGTAGCTAAGGTCGGTGCTTGTGTAATAGAGCTGACCTGCAAATATATACAAATATAGAAATATACCCAATACTGCAATTAATTCCAAGAGCCAATGCAAGAGCCAAAATAGATAAACTTCAAATATTTATTAATATCAAACCCTTGAGATAGGGTAACACCATACAATCACTCCTTAAGGAAGGAGGACACTCCATAAGCCATATGTTTGTCCATACAATATTCCTTGACACCTCTCAATGGGGATTCTCTAGCCTCTATATATGATTCATACATACAATACCATGGGTCATTACCATGGTTCTCTCAATACCATATATCTAATATCATAGGCTTACCTTATAACTATGACCCATCCCATTATTACATTATTCCCTTGGGTACCTCCTTGTGTAACTCATACTATCCCCCCTCGTTATACTACAACTTGGCACATTGCCTCTTTAAGATGTTCAAAGGCTTTCGTTGCTTTTGGAGTCCAAGAAAATGTATCTTTATTTAGTAATTTTGTTAGAGGTTCTACTATTTTCCCATAATACTTAACAAAATTGCGATAATACCCTATCAACCCAAGAAATCTCCATAGATGCTTTATGGATGTGGGAATTTTCCATTCCTTAATGGCTTTAATTTTTCTAGGGTCTACCTTAACACCTTCATGAGATAAAATATGACCCAAATCTTCTATCTCTTGTACTCCAAAGAAACATTTGGAGCTTTTTGCATATAATTGTTTCTCCTCTATTAGCTTGAGCACCTTCTCAACATGTTGAACACGATCCTTCCATGACTTGTTGTAGATTAGTATATCATCATTAATACTAACATAAACTTTCTAAGGAAGGGTTTGAAAATGGAATTCATCAAACCTTGAAATGTAGATGGTGAATTTGTAAGGCCAAAAGGCAAGACCAAAAATTCATAATGACCCTCATGAGTTCTAAATTTTTCTTTTGGAATGTCTTCAGTCTTCATTCTAATTTGATGATACGCTGAAAGAAGATAGAACTTGGTGAAGTAAATTTCTCCATGTAATTTATCCAATAATTCATCAATGACAGGAATGGGAAATTTATCTTTAATAGTAAGCTTGCTGATCTCCCTATAATCTGAGCACATGTGCCATGATCCGTCCTTCTTCTGTGCCAATACAACTAAAGTAGAGAAAGAACTTTGACTAGGTTGAATTACACCAACCTCTAGCATTTCTACAATCATATGTTCAATTTCACTCTTTTGGGCATATGGGTTCTGTAAGGCCTAATGTTTGGGGGAACACTTCCTGGAATCAAATGAATAACACGATCATGATCATGAATAGGTGGGAGGCCTTTAGGAGTGTCAAATACCTTGGAATGATTGTCCAAAACTTTTTGGAGATCTAGAGAAATAGATGATTTCGATGTGGGAACCTCTATTGAACATAATTTTGCAATTACGACTCGTTGTTCTTTCTTTAGAAGCTTTGTCATGTTGTTAGAGATGATTATCATTCCTAGTTTCCCCGTGATACTCCTTAATTCAACTTCCTATCCTTACCAAAAAAAATTCAAGAAAAGTTCTTGAAAATTAAATGCTATCATACCCAAAGATTGTAGCCATTTGACTCCTAGTACAACATCAACACCACCCATTAGAATGGAAAGCATGGAACTATTCAATACATATTCTCCCATGGATAGCTTGATATTATGGCACTTTCTAGATCAATTTATGTTTCCTCTGTTTGCAACTATCACTTGACACGTTGGTGCTGAATATAGGAAGCAATTCAATTCCTTGCTTATCTTGCAATGAATAAAATTATGTTAGAAAATTATATATTACGAAGCAATGGAACACATAAAATATTGAAAAATATAAACATAGAAAATGCATAAAACAAGAGAGACATAGATATACGTGGTTCACCCAGTTTGGGCTATGTCCCCCTGAACAACCAGTCCTTCCTTTCTATTATCCAACAAAATGAAGAGACACAACCTACAACAAATCCGCTGTAATATCCTCTGTTTTCTCTCATAGTCTCACCTCTCTGTTTCTCGCTCGGAGAATACACATCTATTACACAGCCTCAAATACAATGCCCTCATATAAAGAGATGGTTTCCTTCTAGGGCAAAAAACCCTAAACTAAACATAAGTTCTACCATCAGATCATCCGCCTAATGAACGACCCAAATTGACTAAAAATTACTATACTTTTACAAGGCAATTTTACATCTGTTTTTAGCTCCGGGGGACTGCTGGCCCTCGGACCTCCCTAGTCAAGGGGGTTTGGCCTCCACAGACCCTCGCGAGGGGGATAAGTGCCCCCCGCACCCCCCCCGCATGGAGGGGTGTAGAAACTTCCTAGGGTATACATCCAGCTGAAGCAAAGACCTCTGAACAATCATGCTCCACGCACAACGATCTCCCACTTGGTGAATGATTGTAGCAACTCCACTCCTGCTTCATTTGCTGGACAATGACTCCTCTTTGGTCTTGGTTGTTTCTCATATTCATAATCATCCTTGAATACCAATTGAAATTGAGCATATTCTCAATTTCTCCCTGGTTACAACTTTTGTTAGCATATCTGCAGGATTCTGGCTAGTGTGTATCTTTTCCAGCTTCAACTCTCCATCTTCAAATACTGATCTTATGAAATGGTACTTGAGCTATATGTGTTTAGTCCTGGAATGAAATGCTGAGTTCTTTGCAAGATGAATGGTACTTTGGCTATCACTATATAATGTGCCCATATCATGCTCCTTACACAATTCACCCATAAACCTTTGTAACCAAATCATTTCTTTACTAGCCTCTGTAGCAGCAACATACTTTGCTTCTGTTGTTGAAACTTCAACAGCACTTTGGATTTTTGAAACCCAACTGACAGTTGTTCCACCAATAGTAAATACATATCCTATAGTGCTCCTCCTGTTATCTTTGTCACCTACCATATCTGCATGAACATATCCTCGTAGGGAAATGTTTGAACCACCAAAGCATAATGCTTGATTTGTGGTACCTTTGAAATATCTGAAAATCCATTTCACTGCCATCTAATGTTCCTTTCCTAGATTATTCATGTACCTGCTTACAACTCCCACTGCATGTGCAATATCAGGCCTTGTGCAAACCATTGCATACATTAAGCTTCCAACTGTTAATGCATATGGAACTTTAGAAATATAATACATGTCTTCTTGGGTCTTTGGGCACATTTCCTTACTAAGTTTGAAATGGCTAGCAAAAGGTGTACTAACTGGTTTTGCATTGTGCATATTAAATATTTTCAACACCTTTTGTATGTACTCAGTTTGAGGCAATTTTAATTTATGGATTTTCCTGTCTCTAGTTATTCTCATACCAAGGATTTATTTTGTAGCTCCCAAATCCTTCATTGCAAATGGATTTGCCAATTTTATTTTGAGCACATTTATTTCTTGCATGCTAGACCCTGCAACAAGCATGTCAACTACATACAATAACAATATAATATAGCTGCCATCATTTTGCTTTTTCAAATAAACACAAAGATCAGAGTGACATCTATTATAACCTTCTTCAGACATAAACTTGTCAAATTTTAGATACCATTGCCTTGGAGCCTGTTTTAAGCCATCCAAGCTCTTCTTCAACCTGCTCACTAGTTTCTCCTTCCCTTTCACTTCATATCCTTGTGGGAGTTGCATATATATCTCTTCCTCCAAATCCCCATGGAGAAGGGTTGTCTTTACATCTAACTTCTCAAGGTGCAAATCTTCAATTGTTACTAGACTTAAAATAGTTCTGATTGGAGTCATTTTAACAACAGGAGAAAATATTTCATCAAAATCAATACCTTTCTTCTATGCAAACCCCTTCACCACAAGTCTAAATTTGTACCTCTATTTTCCTCCATTTTCTTCCTTCATCCTGTAAAGCCATTTATTCTTCAATGTATTTTTTCTTGCAAGCAACCTGACTAAGTCCCAAGTCTGGTTATGCATTAAGGAGTCCATCTCTTCTTCCATGGCTACCTCCCACTTCTTCCTGCTTTCAAACTACATTGATTCTTCATAACATTCGGGTTCACCATAATCAGTCAACAATAAATAATATAATGAAGGAGAGTATCGTTCATCGGGTCTACTTATCCTGGTAGATCTTCTAACACCACTTTCAGGTGTTTGGGGTGCCTATTTCTGTTGTCGTGGTTGTTGCTGTTATGGTTGTTGATTATTATTATTTTCAGGCACCTTTACTTTTTCATTGATTTCATCAACTGTGTATTCCTTGTTTTCTTTTTCCTGTTTCTTTTCTTGCAACTGATTCTTATGCAAGACCTTTTCATTGAATATTACATCTCTGCTCCTAATGATTTTGTGATTTTTGTAATCATATAAGTGACAACCAAAATCATTAACACCATATCCAATAAAGGTACATTTCTTTGACTTTGCCTCAAGCTTTGTTCTATTTTCTTTATCAATATGGACAAAGGCCTCACAACCAAAAGGCTGTAAAAAGGAGTAGTTTACCTTTTTACCTGTCCATGCTTCCTCTGGAACACCACCATCCAAGGAAATTGAAGACCCTCTGTTTACTAGATAAACAAAAGTATCTACAACATCTGCCGAAAACTGTAAAGGCAATCCTGCATACAATCTCATGCGCCTTGCACGCTCCATGATTGTTTTGCTCATCCTTTCTGACTCACCATTTTCTTGTGGTGTTCTTGGAACTGTCTTCTCTCTGCGAATTCCATGCTATGAACAGTACCTATCAAACTCTTTGTTGCAATATTCACCTCCATTGTTTGATCTAAGACACTTCAATTTCTTTCCTGTCTCAATCTCAACCAAAGCTTTCCATTTCTTGAAAGTATAAAATACATCAGATTTTTCTTAATACAATAAATCCAAGTTTTTCTAGTTGCATCATAAATAAAAGTAACATAATGACAAGAGCCACCAAGAGATGATACCTGAGCAGGTCCTCATATATCTGTATGAACAAGCTCTGATTTTTTTCTCTTCCTTTCTTTCCCAAATTTTAGAAATCTGACTCTCTTCTGTTTTCCATAAATGAAATTCTCACAGAAGTCCAAATCAACATTCTCCAAACCCGACAACAAATTCCTTCAGCGAGGAATCTTCATCCCCTTTTCACTCCTGTGTCCGAGTCTATGATGCCATAATGATGTTTTGCTCCTTTGGAAGTTAAAGCATTAACAGAGTTAGAAATACCATTGCATAAATACAATGTACCAACCTTTTCGCATTTTGTTATTACCAGGGCTCCTTTGGTGACCTTCCAACCTTTATCTGTGAAATTTGTCACACAACCTTCACCGCCTAACTGCCCTGTTGAAATCATATTTTTCTTTAAATTTGGAACATGCGTTACCTCCTTTAGTAGCCATTGGTTTCCATTTTGTTGTTTTACAAGAACCTTACCCATTCCAATAATTTTACAGGGTTTATCATCACCCAAGCAAACTTGTCCAAAATCTCCTTGAACATAGTCATGAAAGTATTTCTTATCAGGTGTGGGATGGAATGAGGCCCCTGAATCTACCACCTAGGAATTAGTAATATTTTTGAAAGAAAGAACCAAAGCACCTCGTAACACCTCACCTATCACATTTGCTTCATGATTGTTTTCTTGTTGTGCATCTCCTTCTTCTCCCTTATGAGATCTACAATCTTTCTTTAAGTGTCCTTTCTTTCCACATTTCTAGCACACTATCCCCAATCTAGACTTGGATATGCCTTTCCTTGATTTACTACGATATCCTGAGCCCTTTCCTCTTTCCATTTTTCTTCCCCTGTACTCTACACTCAAACCATTACTCGATGTCTCACTGGAGCTTTTCCGTCGCATTTCCTCGCTAAGGATAGCACCGACAACATCATCAAACTTTAAAGTATTGGATCTGGAAACAGAGTTACTAATGGCCATTAGTAAACCATTCCAACTTTCTGGTAATGAGCACAAGAAAAAAAGAGCTCTAACTTCATCATCAAAGTTTACCCCTACATAACATAATTGACTTGTAACAGTATTAAAATCATTTAAATGGTTTGCAACAGATCCACCTTTCGACATCCTCATATTAAATAACTATTTCATAAGAAATACCTTGTTTGAGGTCGAGTGTTTTTCATATAGTTTCTCCAACGCCTTAATCAAACCCTTTGTCATTGTTTCCTTTGAAATTTTGAAGGTGACCGACGCTGCGAAGCACAACCGTATTTTTCTAAGTGCCTTTCTATCGAGAAGGTTTCATTCTTCATCTGTCATACACATCGACATCTTTGTTTTTCCACCCAATGGTAGGTATAGATATTTATGATACAGATAATCTTCCATCTGCATCTTCCACATCGATAAGTTCTAGCCGTTAAATTTCTCGACCCTAAACTTACGATATTTTGCCATTTCTCCCACTCGAACGAGGAGCCTTTCTTTCCCACGAGTTTATCAGCCAAATAGAGCTTCGGCTCCGATACCAGTTGTTAGAAAATTATATATTACGGAGCAATGGAACATATAAAATATTGCATAAATATAAGCACAAAAAACACATAAAATAAGAGAGACACATATATACATGGTTCACCTAGTTTGGGCTATGTCCACCCCGAACAACTAGTCCTTCCTTCCTATTATCCAACAAAATGAAGAGACACAACCTACATTAGATCCGATGTAATATCCTCTATTTTCTCTCACAGTCTCACCTCTCTATTTCTCACTCAGAGAATACACATCTATTACACAGCCTCAAATACAATGCCCCCATACAAAGAGAGGGGTTGCCTTCTAGAGAAAAAAAACCCTAAACTAAACATAAGTTCTATTGTCAGATCATCCACCTAATGAATGGCCCAGATTGACTAGAAATTACAATACTTTTACAAGGAAATTTTACATCTGTTTTTAGCTTCGGGGGCGTTGCCCTAGAGCCCCCACCAAGGGACCGCTGGCACCCAGATCCCCCAACCAAGCGGGATCAACCCCCCCGGACCCCCACAGGGGGCACAAGTCCCGCCCACGTGGAGGGGTGTACAAACTTCCTGGGGTATACATCCAGCTGAAACAAAGACCTCTGAACAATCATGCTCCATACACAACAAATTATGGGTACTACTCGAATCAATCAACACAATTACCTTTTCATTATTGATATGTCCTTCTGTCTTGAGAGTTTGAGAAGTGGTAATTCCTACCAGTTCATTACAAGATATGCTTATATTTGTTTCTTCTTTCTCTAGGGTTAGTTCCTAGAGTATATCCTCTTTTTTTGATGTTTCTTGTTCATTTTCTTCCTCCTCTTCACACTCTATGTAAAATAATTTCTTCTCAGCACACTTATTACCTCTGGTGCATTTTTGATCACATATGTAACAAAGCCCCTTTTCGCTTTTGTATTCCAATTGTTGTGGTGTCAAACTTGTAGGTTGTGGAAGGCTAGGGGAAGCAACACTTCCATATTTACAGTTGTGAGTGGTAGGCTTCCATGTTTCCATAATTATGCATTTAATTTTTCTTCCCAATTTGAATGTCATCTTCAAGAAATCAGGTTCCTAAAGGTGAACCCCATGTTGGATGTTATCCTTTAATGTCCCTCTGGACACCTCAATTCTATGCCCCTATAGAATATCTTTTACCCCTATATTCAATTTTTGGAATTGCATAATGTGCTCCACCATTGAACCCTTTTGTTTGATATTTATCAATTGGTTAAAGAAGATATTGCTTTTTGTATCCTCATAATGTGCTATCATTTCCTCCATAAAAATTGACCATGTCACAATTTATTTACTAGAGCAAAGCCATCGATACCATACAAATTGATTGGGTTCTAAATATAAATTTGCAATGTGTACCTTTTGTGTGTTTTGCACATTATGGAGATTAAAATATTTCTCCATTTGTAGTATCCATGTTACAGGACCCTTGCCATCAAACTTCCTCATATTTATATTTAGAACATGGTGGGTCTTAAATCCAACATTAGATTCTATGGAATCGTGATTAATGTTTCTTTTGTCCTCATCATGAGTTTCCTCTACTACCTTTTCACTAATAGGAAGAATTTCTTGAAGCAACTTTGCCAAACCTCTGTTCAAACCTTCAATGTCTTTCTTCAAATCTTCAATGTTTACATATAAACCATCCATCCTATATTCCAAACCATCAATCTTAGATTCCACACCATTCATCGTAGCTTCCACGCCATTCATCATAGCTTCCATGTCTTTCTTAAAACCATCCATCTTAGCTTCTATTACTTTTTGTGAGAGTGAAATTTGTTGCACTTGATCTCATAATTTTGATATATCATGTTGCATTTCTTCCTCTTCTTCATGATTCATGGTAGAGCTTTCAAGTTTCTTACTAGGTGTTTCCATTTTATTTATTTGCGACATCAATTAATGATAATTATGCTTCACTATTCCCTTTGAATTAATTCAAACTAATTTTTCAAACTAAACTTATGAAATATTTTAAAAGGACTACACACATGTTTTCGCTTTGTAAGAGCTTGATATTGAATCTATTGTATCTCTGTAATTTCAAATTTCCAAGGTCTAAAATTTTGTCTTATGGTAGCCATGTGAGTCCTCTTGTCAACTGCACAAGTCTGATCGAGATTGGATTCTCCAAGAAATAGTTATTCCAAACATCCCCTGATGGATGATTATAGACTGGTTCAGTAAAGCGAACTTGTAAAAGTGCCATATGTCACTGTTTCAACATTCGGACGTGAAAACGATACAAAGAAAACTATAGTCCATCCTATTTCTGTAAATTTTTGTGAAATTTCAATATAATCCTCAAAGAGAAAGTTATGACAATTTTCGCCAAGTCACCTATTTGAGATATAATTTAGGATCCTATTAGCACCTGAATTGAACTTCAGGCTGAAGGAAGGCAATGCCAGGGTAACCACAAACCACTCTTAGCCAAGTAGCTATCCCTACTAGGCTAGGAGAGGGCTCTCTCCATAAGGATCTCAGCCAAGATGAATGGAACAATAAAATGATATTAGGCTAGGTATAGTAGCATAAGGTTTGATTTGATTTTGAAGGGTTTCACTGGATCAGGAGGAGCCAAACAGTTAGGGCAAGGAAATTAGGTCAAAACTGCAAGGTGTTAAATGGGAAAAGATAGGCACAAGCCTCAGTACTCTAGGGTTTCATGGGTGAGGTTATTCAAGACAGGTGAGGAGCTAGAAAGAGCATGCAAGCAAAGATGGATTCTTCCTAGATTGAAGGAAACCTAGACTATGAATATTTTCCCAAAAGAGAGCACAAATATTATGGGTTCTGACTATCGACTTGAAAACATCCACTTAAAGAGTATGAAATGATGAATTGGAATCAAAAATAATTTTTAACACATTAAAGCATAAGAAAAACTGAACTGAACATCATACCACAAGGATCCCAAAGAAGTAGCTGCAACTTATCGTTAACCTCCTGCGAAAACTAATACAAAATGATGTCTACTCAAAGCATAAGCATCCAGCTGAGTCCAACCCTTTACAATGAGAAAGAAGAAGAAGATATAGAAATTGATTCAACCTCCTCCCATCCTCAGGGGTCTAATTCCTATCTAAGGAACTAATCCATCAAAAACTGAACAAGAAACTGGAATCCAGGAAACCTAACAAATTGCCTCTAAAAGTGAGGAAACTGATTCATTTATCCTCAAGATAACTTTTAATATAATGAATATACCATCTAGTACTTATTATCCGTCCTATTTAAATCAATAGTCACCATTTACATCAATAAAACACCATCCATGAGAGGAAACCCAAAATTACAGTCAAGGCACAGTGAAATGGAAACTCGACATAATTTTTGTCCTATGCGCAGCACCAAGCTCTATGCACAATGATTTTGTACGACCATTTTGGAGGCCTTCCCAATGTCCAAATTGAGCTCACGATAGCTCATTGTAAATCTATTCAAGTCTTCTTTCCAGAACATCTTGAATGTTTTCATTTGATCCCTCAAAAACTAATTATCCCAAGACTACTTCTGTGTGTCCAAAAAAGGGCAGAAAAGTCATTTTTGGGTTTTTTTTTTGACCTTTTGGTTGACCAATTATGCTCTAAAAGCTTCGCAAATGCATAGGGTGCATGTACTAATCATTGTGAATCCAAACATTCTAACCATTTCTTCATTGGATGCCCCTAGGAAAAGCGCAGCGCAAGTGGTGTTGTGCATAGAGCCAAATTTTTTGTGTCAAAAATTGCCAAATTCTTCAAAATGAAATATTTCTTTCAAAACTTGCTCAAAATTTTTGGAAAGCACCATCTTCAAGTATCTTGGTTAGCCAAGGAAGCATCATCAAGCAACCTAAGCCTATCACCCTCCTTTCTACGTTTGAGTGCTTGTTTTAGCCTTATTTTCATTTGCTTTACCCTCATGTTGCAAATCTTGTTCCAGGTCTTTTAATGGAGAGACATGTACCTGATGATTTGATTGTCCCTATTGGCATTTTGTAGCAGCTTCTCCAAATGAAAATTGACCCTGTCAAGCCAAGTTTATCTATCCTCCTCAATCTCCTTCTGAATTCTTTGTTTTGTAGTCAAGGTGGCTAGGGTTCCTTCTTCTTGCGTTACTGACTTGACTTTGTCACATTGCCTATTTGCTTTGAGAAATTCTAGCTCCATGAGGACTTGTTTGTCACTTAGCTTCTTGTTCTCTTACTTAAGGTATGAAATGTCAGACTTAGCTCTCACCAAGCCATCCATCAGTGCTTGGATCTGTGCATATTTTCCCCTAATGGTTATATTTTCGTTTGTTTCCTGATCTTGAGCCTCCAAGTCATCTTATTTTGACCCAAACCTCGAACCTAGAACCAATAGAACTCTTAGGTTTCATAGGACGAGACGTTTCAACTTTCATGGTGACATGATATTTCTTGAAACGCTCAAAGTTTCCCACATAGGAATATGGGATTACGTTGTTTTATTTGTTATTCCTGTCGGCTCTTTCTTTCAGCTTCCCTGTTGGCAGACTCCAAAGTCAAAAGGTGTCCATGTCCCTTTTTTTCTTTATAAGGAACACAGCCAAACCAATCATTTACAGGATTTAGCAGTTGTTTTTGATTACTTGCAGTTATCTATGGCACTGGCTGGAGAATTGCTTAGAGCCATGGATTCTTCATTGCTACCAAAAATGAGATCATCAACATAAACAACAATAATTAGAAATTTATCATTTTAAATACTTGTGTATAAATTGTTATTTGCATAACCTTTTGTAAAGCCTTGTTGTTGTAGATATTTGTGAAGGTGGTAATACCAAGCCCTTGGAGCCTATTTCATACCATAGAGAGTCTTTTTTAGTTTGCAGACAAGTTTTTCAACATTTCCAAGAATGAATCCTTCTGGATGTTCAATACAAACTTCTTGTAAATCTCCATTAAGAGAGGATGATTTTACATCCATTTAATATACTTTGAATTTTCAAAAACTAGAAAGAGTAAGAAACATGCTTACGGCTTCAAGTTTGGAAACAAGTGCAAAAGTTTCTTCAAAATCTATACCTTCTTGTTGGGCATACCCTTTGAAAACAAGACTTGCCTTGTTTCTAATAACTTCTCCATTTTCATTCAGCTTATTCTTAAATATCCATTTTGTTCCTATAATATTTTTATCATGAGGTCAAGGAACTAACTCCTGAGTATCATTCTTTTCAATTTGATCTAATTCTTGATCCATAGCCTTGTCCCAACATTCATCTTGTCGAACTTCATTTACATTCTAAGGTTCTGTGGAGGATAGTAATGCTAGATAACTTGAGGTTCCTATAAGGGTTCTTCTTGTCTATACTCTAGACCCTTCTTCTCCTAGAAATTGAGATTCTAGATGATTTTTTTGAACATTCTTGGATGGAGTCTTTCCCCTATTAGTTGCATCTTCTTTCAGTGCTTCACTGGTTTCTTCTTCAATATCATTTTGATTTGATGCGGGAAAGTAATCCCCGTCTTCCTCATTGTAACATTACTATGTTGATTTCATTTGTTCTATATTTTTGCATGCTTCATCAACTACAACATCGATGCTTTCAAGAATTTTTCGAAGTCTTTTATTATAACATTTGTATCCTTTACTTCTGGAAGAATAACCAAGAAGGATACCTTCGTCTACTCTAGGTTCAAAATTACCAAGTTTTTCATCAGTCCTTTTGATAAAGCATTTGCTTCCAAAAAATTTAAAGTTTTTTACAGTAGGAGGCTTACCATACCAAAGTTCATGTGGAGTTTGAGTGCTATTTACCCTACCATTTTCTTTATTGAGAATAGTCACCGCAATATCAAAACACCACTTCATTTCCTTGATCACACCACTTCATTTCCTTGATCACACATTTGAATGACACTCAACAGGTTATGCTTTCAACCATCTATATACATAACATTTCCATCTTTAACCTTTTCTTTCAAGAAAATAGAACCTTTACCTTTAATGATAGTTGGAGTGTCATTTCCAAATGAGACATTCTTTCCTTTTTCTAAAGCATATGATTGAAGTTTCTCTTTATCACCTGTCATGTGTTTGGAGCATCCATTGTCGACGTAGCACCAATTTTCTTATCCTTTTGCATACAAGGGTATACCACATCTTTTTTATTGAGATTCCTTCCTTCTCCATATCTTGGGATTTGATGGCATTTGCTCCTTTTGAAGTGTTGGCCGAAATTTTCTCCTGCATTCAGATTCTTCATGAGAAAAGTTGTTACAAATTGAGCATTCTATTTCATTTTCAAGAGGAGAAAAGTTATTATAGGAACTTTTCTTGATTCTTGTTACACTTCTTTAATTTCGTGCTTCTCTAGTCATGATGGTTTTGTAAGCAATGCATTGAGCAGCCTTGTGCCCAAAGTTATAACATGAAAAACATTGCCTATTAAAGAAGTTTTTGTGACCATCGAATCATTTGACATTTTTTACTTGTTGGTTGCGGCTTCTATTGATATTCAGCCTTGGATTAAATTGAGTATGATTTACCTAATAATTAGTTCTAGGCCTTTGTTGATGATTGACATATTGTTAACTAGTTTTTGCTACATCAAGATAGCTTCTGGTGGAGATTGATGGCTTCTGTGATTGAGATGGTTCTTCAGTACATCCAAGCCCTGTATTTATCCGAGGAGGATGCTTCACTTTGATAATTTCATTTAAAGTTTATGATCGTTTAGCAAATCTAAGATTGAGAAATCATGTCTTCTCAAGATCTTTTCTTATATCCACAATTTCACATTCTAGACTTTCATTGTGTTTTTCTCTTTTAGTATGTTGGGGTGTCAAAGTATTTGTGATCATATTCTTTTCTTCTAAAAAGATTTTGATTTTATATATTTCTTCATGAAAGTCTTCCTCTTCTAATGCATCCAAAAAATCATCATTGTCATAAGTCATGAGAAGTCTATAATCTTGTTCAGCTTCATCTTCATCACTATTAGATAAACCATCACTATCTTCATGCGTGTAGTAACTCCTTCTATTCACAACTTGTTTCCTATTGCCTTTTGCATATTCCTTCACTTTTTAATATTTATCTTTATGAGGAAATTTGGCGGCATAATGATTGAATCTACCACAAGCAAAGAATTTGAAAGGTAACTTACCTCTGAACCTTCTAGAACCCCGTTGAAATTTCTTGACAAAATTTACCTCATCTTATTCATCAGAAATGTGTCCTGATTCATTATTCTCTTCTTTTTCTTTTCTCTTTATTGATGCTTTAAATGTGGCTTCTCTCATATCTGATGGACCTCCTTTTCTCATTTCAAAGGTAGTTAGGATTCCATGAAGTTGAGTCACAGTGATAGTCTGAAGATTCTATTTTTCTTTTATGGAAGACACCTCTGACTAAAATTTAGGAGACAAAGATCTCAAAATTTTCTCAACTATAGTAACTTCCTTTATTTTTTCACCCAGATTCTTCATATAATTAACAATCTCATCCATACATAAAAAGTAACTGGGTACACTCTCATCATTATGCATTTGAAGAGTTTCATATTCAATTTTGAGAGTTTGAAGCTTAGCATGTTTTACTCAAGAGTCTCATTCGTAGCTCTGGATAATTTTGCCCCATATTTCCTTGGCTGTCTTGAGCTGCATGACCTTGAAAAATTCCTATTCTGACAGACTTCCCAGTAATGTATTGACAACTTTTGCATTAGTTTCGTATAAATTTTTACCTACAGCGTCTGTAGGAATTGCAGCTGGAAATTGATATCCTCCTTCCACAATTTCTCAAACATTGGTTCCAAGCGATTGTAGATATGCTCTAGTTCTTATTTTCCAATATACTAAGTTTCTCCCATTGAATATTGGTGGTGTGATGGATCCCATGCCTTTGTAATTGTTCATCTTGATAGATCTACCTTCAAGAGATCAAGCTTCTTCTGAAAGATCTTATCTGATACCAATTGTTGGAAATAATACTATTGGGGGGGGGGGGCAGTGAATCAGTATTATCAGATCAATAATTTTATTTCACAAATAAATTTATATACGCTACTTCAGTGAAGTGAACTAGCGTGTACACGCATCTGTGATTAGAGAAACCAGCGTATATCCAAATAACTTATGATTTAGACAATTTATCATGTGTTGATATTAAACCAATGTGTCAGTAACATATTAGATAGTGCAATAAAAACAGAATAAAGCATCACACAAAAGCAACACGCATGAACACCAAGATTTAAGGTGGAAACCCAATGTGGGTGAAAACCACCTGCTGCTATCATCTCTGTCTTCTTTTAATAATAAGAAAATTTGTTTGCAATCTTGTACTAGTGTAGACTCATACCAGTACGTAGGCACCAATCTGCAAAAGGCTACAATCTTCTCTTGTTTTCCAGCTTCTACTAGAAGGGATCTCTAACCCCCTAGCTCTTGTACTAGCCATTTTTTTTACTATTATGTAGGTGCCGACCTACAAAAGGCTACGACCTTCTTTCTTGCTCCAGGGACCACATTTCATGAACTTTCAGATTGGGTACTCCTGGAACACAACACCAAAATGTGAAGCCATGTTTCATCTAATTTTCATACTGAACCCATCAACAACTTTTAAACTTAAACTGCATCAACCAACATTCAGTTAATCTGAACAATTAGATCACTGACACCAGAACACTATGCTGAACCTAGAAACCTGCATCATTATTCAGAACTAGTTGTAACCTCAGAAACCATGCATCAAACTGTATACGCTACTTGGTTGAACCCCAATTGCGTGTATACACTACTTCCGTTAATCAAACCTACATATACCTCCAAAGCTATCACAAACATAAACTTTTGAATCAAATTTGTACCAACCAATAATATACTGAACATTTACTATCATCTTATAGAGCTTTACACACACGGGAACAAAGATCACTTCTTCTCACTTATATAATCAATATATCAAATATAAAACTCCTTATTCATTCAGTTTTACATTTAGATCTAAGAAGACTTCATTGACATACAACAATAAAACAGTAGCATTGATCTGATAGATCAGGCATCCTTGAACATCAAGCTTTTCATTTGCATACCCTACTTGGAAGAGCCAAAGCAACGTGTATACACACCTTCACCAAAGCGAACCATCATACAGATCTGCAAATACTTACTTCATAACTTCGTTGCACCTCTAGGCTTCAGACAAACCTATATCATGATATTTAAGGAATAAAACAGATTTACATAATCAGATCTCGCCCAATATCACATCATTCAATAATAAGTCATTTCAGGTCTCATGATCCTGATCCAATTTTGAATTCAAGGTGCACAAAGTATTTCAGATCAAATTACAAACATAGTCCTTTCAACATAAAATATACTTCAGATAGAAGTATTCCTTAGAAACCCATACACTTGCACCTAACCCTTCAAATATATTCATTTCTTCAGTACTTAGCCCTTGATCTTCTCCTTCTTATATACTTAGATCCTTTGTCAATACCTTGGACCAAAATCACTTAGGACCAATAACTTGGACCAAATACCAAGGGTCAATACCACAGACAAAATACCTCGAACCAAATACCTAGGGTGAATACCAGAGATCAAATACCTCGGACCAAAACCTTGGTTTTCCAACATGTACATGCTTTTCCTCCTGTGGGAGTGCGTTTTACATATACGCTCTTCTTGTTCTGTCGACCAACCTGTATACGCTATTTTGACTAAGTGGACCTATGTGTACTTCTTAAATTTCTTTTCATCAACCTTTTCCTTTACCTTCTTTATTCTAAGCAGTAGACGTCAGTTCCATCTTCGTGTTCTTCTCTACAACTATCCTATTACCTCTGATTATACTTGTTGTACGCTGAGTTTCCTTCTACCAAAATTGAATTGACCTGTGAGTGAGTTTCCCTCAAGGACAAAACTTGTATCATAATGCCAACAATCTCACCACTCCAAACACACACACTCTCTCACTCCATACCTTCCTCCCCTTCTCTTTGGCTCTCTCTTCTTCCCTCTCTACACATCCATCTATATTTATACCTCTCTTTGTCTCTCCTTCTTTGTCTCTCTATCTCACCCCCAAAAATATATATATCT
>APFE030119038.1:24690-42119 GCA_000404065.3 Pinus taeda | reverse complement strand
AAATTTGATATTATTTTAAAGTTATTAAATTATATTAATCCAAATTTATTAAAATTATATGGAAACTTTGTTGAACATCTAATATTATGGAAAATTTGAAGAAAATATTGTTGATGTACAACATAATATGATTACTCTTAAATATTGATATCGTTATTAATTACCTAGATGCAGGTGATAACAATGGCATTAATGATGATTAGATGAAAGGGTGGCAATAAGCTTGGCCACATGGTCGCCTATGTCCCCTCCCAAGCCAGAATGAAGGGAATTCATGGCGCCTTGCAGGAGCCATTAATTGGGTTCTCTAGTCGAGAATTCTCCTTCAAGATCACGACAATGGCCTCCACAGACCATAATGCAGCCTTTCCTTCTCTGCTCAACAACATATGCCCTCAGGCAGTGAATCCTTGCTCTCACACCATCACTGGAAGCTGTTGTTGGCTGCTGAGTTGCATGGACGTAGGAAATGGGTATCATTTCTCCCAAACCAGGCACTGCAATTTGATTCCAGCTCAGAATTCCTCAGCTTTCTTTCTGTATAGCCATTCCTCTGATTTCCCTAGTGATAGCTTTGTGACGACTTCTACCATGGCTCGCACATGCCACTGCATGCGAAGCAGAAGAGGGGGCATGGTGGGAGCATCCGTCCTCATGCTACGCCCAGCCTTGCATCTGCATGCCCCTCCTCTTCTCCTAACATTTAAAATCCATATAGCACCTTCTCGGGTTGGTATCTTGATACCCATAGTGGCAGAGGATGGGCTCAGCTCCAAGGTGCCCGCAGAATAGACATAGTTGCTCATACAACGATTTTCCCCTTCCCCATCACCTCACAACTTACACGACTCAATTTCGCTTTCGCAACACTCTTCATAGGCTTGTTATCACTGCCACAGTCACCATCACCTTCTCTGAGGAAACCAGCCTGGAGGACACTCTGCCAGAGAAAAATGGTGAGCAGCAGAGGGTCGCTCAAAGGAACAGGAGCGCCCAAGACCCAGGCAAGCAGTAGCTGGTTGAGGACCTTGCCACCGCACATGGAAAGGAGTTGGTTGGCAGTCAGCCAGTTGCCGAAGGCAGAGATGGAGACACAAAGGCAACCGGTGGCAGATCAGGAGACACATCTGGCCCGCATGTAGCAGAAGGTAGCTCTGCTAGCACTCAACCAGGTCATGGAATTCAGCGTGGCACGTTAGCAGAGGGTGAGTATGAGTGTCGCATTGTGGAAGAGCCCAACCCATACGACATTGAGGGTGTCCCTTGCATGGTCAGAATGCCCAACCCATATGTCTAGTTGTCAGGTCTTGCCTTGTAGATCAACAGAGATTTTACAAGCTTGCTGTCTGAGGTTTTTACTCTTGTTTTTTCAAATATGTTGGTATGTTTTGATTGATTTTGAACTAGGACCTGTGTGTGGGCCTTTTAAAGTTAAGTTTTGAGACCCTGCGTGGTCTTTTGGTTGTAATCTCACTCGCACTGGTTTCCCCTCGAAGGGTAGTTGAGTTTTTTTTTTACCATTATGACGTAACGTTGTTCCACACCGTAGAGGCCAGAGCTTCGATGTATCATTATTTTGCTTAATTTCAATAGAATAGTTTTACGTAGAAAAAATAAGATATGGTTATTAATTAATAATTAATATTAATAATATAATATAATATTAATCAAAATACTATGTTGATATTAATATATTAATACTATTGTTATAATACACATAATGATTGCTTTACTCACATATGTTCACATTTCCAAAAATATTTGTCTCACATTAACCTTTGACTTGTTAAGTGTCAATTGGTTAAAACTATAGTGACCACGAAAAAATATTCCCATTCTCTTAAATAATAGAAATAACATATTAAAAAGTCATAATCAATCTGTTACTTTCTTAAAGTCTGATAAAACTTTTATCATCATTATCACCATCAAATATAACTATAGTTAATAATAATATTAATATAATTAATATTTAATGTACATATTATATTATATTAGATGATGTTATGATTAATTTTGCAGAAAGTAATGTGTGCGGTGGTATAAAAGTGAGATGTGTACGGAAGAAAAAGCATGCAAAGGAAATTTCTGCACCCTCCGCACTGCCATCCCATTACAATTTATTTATTAATTTTATTGTATGTATATAAAATATATTTTTCTCATCTGGCCAAACCTTGTCAAGCCTGGCCCATCTTCGGGCCCCAAGCTACCCTTGTTCGACCCTATCCATATTCGACCTTCACACAAATTTTTAATTGTGTGGGTCTGGCCTCATTCGAGGGCTGCGCGCATTTGTTGTTTGATCCTAGGACTCATTCGGCCCCACACTCCACACACTTCTGGATCAACAATTGATATTTATAACTAGATCAAATACTTCAGGATTGACACAACTTCCACTTAATTTTCTTGGCGTTATGTGAGAGATAGGTCTAGTATGTTGATGGTGTTTGAATATCATTTTTGGCCTATTCCTATCTTGTATTTCTTCAGTTTTACAATATCAATGGCGACACCCAGTGTTTTGCTGCATCGACACTTGCAATTGATTATTTGTCGGATGCCAATTTTCTCGTATATCCATTCTATGAGATTTTGATTAGTGAAAGCAGAGGCATGACATAATTTTCATTGCATGAACTCTTAGGTTAACCCTTAATGTTGGGTGAGTGGTTTCTTACCTAATTTTTATCACCTTCAATAGTTATGAAAATTGACATTGCATAGATTGCGAAATACTGAAAATAGAATGTTGTTGTGCTGGTTATGGCTTACATGTAAATGAAATAGTTCGATATAATTAATTAATTATTAGATTGTAAATTTTGAATGAAATGCAAATATATGATTATTCTTAACGCAACAAAACCATGAAATATTTGCTATTTATCTTTATATAAATTGCAAAACCATTATACTTTACTACATAGTAAACGGCTGTGTTGATACAAAAGACACGGATAAACCCAACATTTAACAATAAAAATAAATCTATAAACTAAATATTTAACTGTGCTCATCTTTCCTAATTATATTAATTCAATTTTTATGCTAAATATTTAGGTCTGCTCGTCTTTCTTAATTATATTAATTATTTTCATCATCTTAACCTATATTAATATAGATCATAAGGCAAATAATTAGAGTGCCTCACATCTTCATACATATTATTATTCAACCTATTTAGAACCCTAGATAAACTTTCCCAAATTAAACACAGTTGAACACAAAGTAATATTTGACTCTTGTAGTGAAATACACTGCGTAAAATATTTTTCCCAGAATCGTAATCACTAAATACTCTCCTTCCTTCGGCTCGAAGGCTTTCTCTTTATTCATAAAAGGATACACCATCGACGACACTTACGAGTTTCTTCTTCTGCAGGTTTGGCCTCATTCGGCGCCGCCAAAAAACTGGTTAGTCTGGGCCACATTCAGCCTCACACATATGTTGAGCTTGGGCTTCATTCAACGCTGCACATATGTTGTTAGGGCTAGGATTTATTCGGACCTCTTTCCTGATGGAGTCATTTAAATAGGTATTGTTTCCATTTTCTCTATATTTTTGTGTAAAAGGATACAATTAATATGAAAACAAATTTTATCATCTGAAATTTTAATTTAGAATCAATTTACAAATAATCGAATCCGTACTCTTTATATACACTCTGAAGAAAAAATCACAACTTTATATTAAAAATTAGAAATTACATTATTATACAACATAGTACATAAAAACCTTGTGAAAGACCCCAAAAAAAAAAAAAACACTGGTCAGATTAATAACCACCCACAACATAACTATTCTATCCGCAGCCTAAGATTATAAGTGGTTTTGTACGTCGTGTTTATCACAAAAAGTAGATTTTGGCAGAGATAAATATATATAGATGTGAACTGTAGCCGAATATTAAAATCGTAAATATAATACATATTGAAAACTTGTTAAGAAAGAAACGATATAACCAGGGACTGATATAGAATAGTAATCAAAGAAAAAACCATCAGACATCAATGAAGGACTGGCGCTGAAAATTTTGAATTGTCCTATCTAAATGTTCAGTGACCTGCTAATTTCTTGTAGCCTATCTAGAGCATTCTTTGGATAAAATTTCTACTTCAGAGTTCTCTTCCTTATAGACGTGACAATTGGAAATATGATTAAAAGCTTGTTTAATCTCGAGAATTTGTTTCTAGAATAGGAAGTAATGTGTTGTTGTGATATCTTTGAGCTTCATTAAATTAATTTAAATAGTTAATTTATACTATTTAAAAAATCTCTTAATATTTGAAGAGAGTGATAACCATATTCTAGAACCCCAACATAAAAAAGCTTTAAAGATAAAAGTTCTACATAATTGCTGGATCCCCTACCTAAATCAATTTTTGATTTCACTAAATTTTAATTATTAATGAAAAGAATGAGACCACCCCTACAAATGTTATCTTAATTTAAATCTACTTTGAAATAATACCAAGGAATTTGCAGATTGATCTCTTCTTTAGAGATGATGTGAGGCACATGCCTACATTTCTTTGTAGGCATGAGAGTAAAAATGGCGCCAATTTCAGCTGCAATGAGATTAGGAGTGGATGAAGAGTCCCTGAATGTGGATTTATTCCAAGCAAGCCAAACCCCCCAATAAATGAGGGAAGGAGCATCTATGAGGACCTCATCACTTATGAATCTCACCAATTCTTCCATGACTCAATGATATTATTTCCTTTCCAATCCATATTACATCTCAACAATCTTTGGATTTGGTCCAAATATTCAAAGAGAAAGGAAAAAATAAGAATAGATATGAGAAAAAATCATATGCATTTTTGCATAATATGCACCAATTGGGTCTTCTTTGTGCCTCTTTTGCAATTTGTCCAAAGTTGGCACTTTGTCTTTAATTAAGCACCATTAAAACGATCTTGTCTTAATTGGACATGCAAGCTTCCATATCGGCTTCCACCACCACTCTCGAATTACCCTTAATTTATCAATAATATGGTGATTGTACCCAAACTTTGGGTTATATACCCCAGAAGGGGAATGTACCTAGCAAATATGTCCTCCCAATCTATGCTTACATGCATATTTTTCAAAGAGGAAATATAATTTGGCCATATGTTAGCAAGCTCTCCTTGAAGACCAAGTTGGCGCACACTCTTCCAACCTTGCCACCAGAAGGAATTCTAGCCAATCTGATTGAGTAAAACATTGTCCTGCTTAGTTAGGATAACCAGAAGATCTTGAGGAAGCCTTGAATCTTTTGGGAAGCCAACCCATGGATCCAAACCAATTCTTAATTTTTCCCCATTACACAACTTCCGAGCAAGGCCATCTCTCACAACATTGAAAGAAGCAATCTGAATGAATTAAGAATTCAATGTCCTTTTATTCGACCTTCTCATCCATTCATAAAGAGAGGGGAAAATCTGTTTCCTCGAAACCAAAATTTTCCATAGACTCTTTATTGAGAGAAGTTTCCAGCTAATCTTTGCCAAAAAATATTTTAAGAAAATAGAGAGGTCCTTGAGTCCCTAACCTCTCCATGACTTAGGTAATGCAATATTTTAGAATAACTTCATATTTAGACCTAGCCCAAAAAAATCATCCCACAAAGTTTCCTTATGGAAGCTAAAATTCATTTTCGAACCCATGTGAGAGCCATCCAATAATCATGGATGGGTTCAAGAACCGATTTGATCAAGACTAGCCTTCTAGTTCTCGAGAGCGATTGGAAACTCTAATTCTTAAGCCTTTTCTCTAGTTTGGCCAATAACCACCTCTACTCATGATTTTGTATGAGTTGGGCTTTAAATGGAAGCCCATATATTTGAGGCTATACTTTAGTGGTTTGACTACAAAATGTATGAAACTATGTGCTCTCCTCACCTCTCCACTAGACAACCTAGCGAATGAAAGAGTGGATTTCTAAAAATTGATGTTCATTCATGTTGTCTTCTAAAATAGAGCAAAGTATTCCATTGTTATGCAACCAGCTCACAAAATGGAAGAAAAGATAGATCAACGACTTCAAAATCAACCTATTCAAGGGGTAATCTCCTTTACATTACACAAATGAACAATTCTTGGATGATATAAATGACAAGGCCTCCTTTCTCTATATAGGAATCTAAGGGGTCCCAATACAGTAAGAGCCTACATAACAATAATATTGTAGGGGAAAATCGATAACAATAGTGGGATTCTATACGACACATTAATAATAATATGGGGACAATAATAAAATAAGGGGTCATTAATAACAATAAGCGGTTACGCTAGTACTATAGGTACCTAACATGCCCCTCTCCTTCAAATAGTGTTGTCCTCAACACTTGAGTAGTTTTGGATGCTTATGTATAAAATTCTCATCCTCCCATTTGGAATCTTCAGTGGATAAGTTCTTCCACTTGATGAGATACTTTGAAATTGATCGATTTCATAGCTGTTGATTTCTTGTTTGTGACTGCTTCAAGTTCCAATATGATTTTTCCTTCCTTGTCAAGTTCCGGCAAACATTTCTTGAACTAGGATCTTCTCACCTATAACCTTATTTAAACATGAAACATGGAAAATGGGGTGCACTCAAGAAGGCGCAGGAAGCTGCAATTTGTATGCCATAGTACCAATATTTTGTAACACCTTCTATGGACCTTAATAATTTGGTGATAATTTATTATCCTTCTTATCTTGCTGGAGGGAAATTTGTTTGTATGGTTGTAGTCGTAGAAATACCCAGTCACCTACATGAATACTTATTTCATTGTGATGTTGATCTGCATGTTGTTTCATTGTATTCTGCGCCAAATTGATGTTATCCTTTAAGAGTTTGACAACTTGTTGTTGATGCTTGGTGTTATCTTCCACTGCTTGAACCTTAGAATTTTCTTCCAAAGGTGATGTGGGGGATGGTGGATGATATCCATAAAGTTCCATAAATGGGGTTATTTTTGCTACAGTATGGAAGGAATTGTTATACCACCATTTAGACAGATGCAACCACTTAACCCATTGTGTTTTTTTATCAAATACAAAGCAACGAAGATATCCTTCCAAATATTTGTTCACTATCTCAATTTTCCCATCAGATTGAGGATGATAAGATGAGCTATGAGCTACCTGAGTACCCACACAAGAAAATAATTTTGACCAAAAATTTCTAGTGAAAATGGGATCTCTATCACTTACAATGATCATTGGGTTTCCATGTATCTTTTGAATTGCTTCCTGTGATGCAGGTAAGTTCCCTCTGCGGAGAGAGACATCCCCTCTAGCCCTAGAGCAGGTCTAATCATAGCAAGGCAAAAACATTAGCTAATTCTTTAAATAGTTCTCGTTGAAGGGGCCTACCTTAAATCGATGTTCGATGAAGTCTTTTTCACGTCACTTTAGCTATCACTTTCTTCTTATTAATGAAAGATGCACCTAAAACAACATAAGAAAATGACAAAACACATAATAGAGCACAACGACGAACTATCTACTTATAGAGTCAATGAACCATAGACTATCGACATACATTTCATACATAACATATGAAATAATTATTGATTGTATTAATATGAACAATAGTAAAGCTTACAACCATGCCTTGACATCGTAAGCTTCCTTGAAGGGTCTGATCAGTATGTCTCCATAAGTATTCACTCTCAAAGGTCTCCTAGAAAGGTTGATGACTCCCTCTCAAACCCAAAAGCACAAGTATGAAACTAAGGTAGTCACAACAAGGCTTCCTTATTACAAAACCATTTTACACTCTCAATCCAAAACATGAAAGGCAATCTAAGCTATAAGCTATCAATCCAACAAGCTAAGAGCTAGCACACGAAAAGCTCAACTAGCACTGTAAGAACTCTGAACTAGCTAATCATAGTCATGCAGGATGCTTTTATAAGAGGAGGAGCCTCCATAAATGAGGGGAGAGGAAGCTTATCTTCAAGGGATGTTACTTAAAGGGTGGAACCACCATCTCAAATGGGAAGAGGCAAACTTCCTTGACCCAACAACCAGCTCCAGAACCACCCAGAAGCATTTTGTTAGAACTAATTTGCCATATCTCGGTCATCGCAAGTCAAACACTGAGACTCAGAGATGATGTTGCAAGGCATTAGTGCATTCTGGGCTATTGTCATAGGTAGGATACTGATGACCTGCGACGATCCTTAAAATCTGACCATCGCATAGAACAGCTGTACTCTTGTGACGGTGTCGCAAGGTTCTCGTTCACTTTGAGCCATCGCCGCAGGCAGGATACTAATGTCCTACGACGATGTTGAAACATAGGTAAAAAGGGTCAACTTCAGGATTAATGAGCATGGTTAATCTTCTTGATTGATGTGCAAGATGTGGACACATATTCTGATGTATGACACAGAGAAAATGCCATTCAGGGACCGACTCGATCTGGGATTAGGCGATGCAGGGTCAGTGACAAAATATTGTGTAACAGATCATGTAGTTGAGATAGGGGCACAACCATCCAAAAGAAGTACATGTAGTCGAGGTATGGGCGTAGCCATCCAAAAGAAAAATAGAACTGGTCTGTGGTATGGATGTAGCCATCTAGTCGACAAGACCATATGAAAATAGAGGTATGGTTGCAACCATCGAGAAAGACTCAAGTATGGTCACAACCATCCAATCCAAAGAGTCATGTATAAATAATCCACGCAACCTGGACTTGTGTGATCTGAGCCCAGGGTCTTGAATCCCAACCTATCCATCGTAAAATTTCTAATATGTGAATAAATGTGTTGAAGTTGAGCATAGTAGGAAATTGCTTGAGTACCAGCTAATAATGTGAACCATTAACAAGCGTGAGAGAGACCACCAGTAATGTCAATGGTTCTCAATGTACTACTAGTACAATCCACAAAGTGTGAAGAATGATCTAGAGTGGAACAGTTGTGGAATCGCCCAATCGAAGATTAATGATGAAAGCCTATCATCAAATGTGAAGAACTTTCCATTGAGGCATGCAAGCTCTAAGGTACTAGAAAAGAGTCCCTAGATCAACTTCCTAGATAATGAGTTGATATTAACAGGAAATTATTTGTTGGAGGAGGACCATAATGTTTCCCACATCAACGACACGAGAAAAATGAACAAGATGTAAATGGATGAAATAGAGAATCAGAGGAGGATGTAAGGGTGCACATTGCAGAAGGATTAAGATCTTGAACATATCAGCGACGTGACTCTGGAATGTGGTAGATTTTTGTACCAAGGGATCAAAGGTCATGCAGAGACAACAGAGATCAAATGGAACAAGGAAAAATGAAGAACACAAACCCCAAAAGGCCAATGACGAAGTGAGGATATCCCAAACCCGGTAAGAAGCAACAAAGGTGTCGATGTTCAAGAGTGACAAGTTGCTTTAGGTAATCAACAAAGCATTTCAAAATTTTCTCCCCACCATTGCTGGTGAGTACCTCAATTATTTTTGAAACACAAGCTTGAAGGGGATAACATATGCTTGCAATATAAGTTCATCCTTCAGATGAATCTGACCTAGTGAGTTTTAACGAGCCCTAGGAAGGAGAAGATTGGGTCTCATCATGGCGATGAGTCCAATGTCGTCAGGTTTTAACGAGTCCGACATAGGTAAAACTCAGAGCCTTTTTCACTTCTAGGGAGTTTGAAAAAAACATGGAAAAGAGAACTCCAGATAGGCCCTTTTCATATGTTTTTCCCTCGAATCCGAAAAGGTAAAAAATAATATCCAACGGAACCTATTCACCATGGAAGATCAACGTATACCTTTTTCATAAATAATCTATCCTAGCCCGAAAAAAGGGGTAAACATATACTGGGTAGATGAGAATTCACAACCTTTAACGAGTTTAAAGTGATAAGAGCTCGAGAATATTTTTGTTTTTAAAGGGTTGAAAATGAGCTTGAAAGTGGACCCCCCATTTTATTTCCTTTACATGTCAAAGCAGAAAAATATTCGAAAATCTTTTCAGGTTTTGATGACGATGATGATGATGATGGTTAATGTCCATTGAGACCAAATTGGTCTATCGGACCTATAATTTTCTTAATTTTTAATTATCTGGCTCCTCGTCTTTCTTGGCGAGATTTGTGCTGTAGCTTTCTTTTTTTTCTCTACAATCTTCCAACTTCCTTTATCTTGCATCTCCTTCATCTCTTTTGGTTCTTGGGACATTAATGTCTTAGCCTCGCGATCTATTGTGTTCGTTCTTTTGAAGATAGTCGGAAAAGAAGTTTGGTCTAGGAGATCTGCTTTGCTATTAAATGAAGATTTATTTTCTGCGGTATTCGAATCCTCATAACTGTTGATTTGTTGGGCGGGGTTTTCTCCTTGCTTGTCTTGAGAGCTATTTCTTTCTTGCCTGATTTATTGTGATTCAGAGTTTTCTCTAGACTATTCTTCTTTGATGACATTATAATGTTCTTTTTGTGCTCCTTCCCACTATGTAGATCTGTGGTGGTTTTTTCTAGCAAAATTTTCTCGGAGGCTTTTGGGCAATTTTTGGCTAGATGCCCTGTCTCAAAGTAGGATCGACATCTGAAGAGGACACTTTCATAATCAAGTTTCTGGTTCCACACATAGTCTTTACTTGTTAGGTTTATTTCAGCTGGGAATCCAGCGCTGAAGTCCATTTACACATAGATGTGTGCATAGGTAGTTCTAGTATATTCGTCTATTTCTGGGCACCTGCAGTAAAATTTCCCAATTGCATTTCTGATGGATTTTAGCGAGGAGAGATTCCAAAGATGCAAGGGTAGGCTTGCAAATCTCACCCAAACTAGTGTTGAGGTTATGACTGTTGTAGAGAGATTGAATGATGGGTTCCATGGCTTCATGAATAGGCCTGATTTTTCCCAAAACCAAGGGCCGAAATCTAGAATACATTACCTACTTTTAGGATTTTCAAAATATACTATAAAGAAACCCCTAGCACAGGGGTATATATTAATTTCATCAGAAATGATAGGCTTCCATACCTCTGAGATCCAATTGTGTAGCACTGTCAGCCGCAGCCAAAAACCATTGAATCGACAGATTAGGGCACTTTCAGAAAACTTCAAAGCCTCATCGAGTGAGGCCTGGACCACTTGGATAGTGTCAGCTAGGGCTTCACTGACGATATGGGCAGGAGCTTGCCCTCCAGAAGTGGATGAGCCACCAGCAATTTTTGCAAAGTTGGGAGCCATATTTTACTTGCCCGTAAAACCCAGCCACAGAAAAATAAGGCAAAAGATTAGATCTAGATCCTAGCTGCCTAGATCTAGATCTAGCTGCAAAAAATTAGATCTAAAACCCATCTGTGAAGCGAAATGGATTCATCGCAACTGACATTACCTTCAAGAATACAGTTGGACCTGCAAAGCATCAGGTAGTGGTCTTGCACACGTTGGATCAGATCTTGTAGCTCGAAAAGTAGCAAACCGCGATCTGTGAAGTGTAAGTAGCAGGAACATGGAGTAAATATATCATACTGGATGCCAAAGGGAAATGTTGATACGATTCACGGTTAATTCGAAGGTTGTCATAGGAAGGTTGTTCATGGAACGAGCATGCAAGGATTATAAGATATTGAAGCAATGCAGAACCGCCACACTTCTCGTCAAGCTCCCCACACCATTCCCATGAGAAACCACCGGCGGCAACAACGACTGCCTCTTCAACGACTGTTTGTCTCACTGCTACTACCGTAGAGCTTTGAGATATATTCTTTCGACCTGATCACAATATATGACTTTTATTCAGAATACGTTAGGAGAATCAGAGCATTTGAGAGAGCGCACAAAGGAGATCACAATATATGACTTTTATAAATCAGGATAAAGGTGAGTCATCCTGGAGGAATGAGTGGTATAAAGGGTATCAACTAGTTTCGACAATGGTGGAACTGCTCAAAACACATAATGGTCAAGAGGTTGCATAATAAAGCCACTCATCGTTGAAGTCCCTCAGGAAAGGAAAAACAACCAAGTGAAAGAATATGATCAACCAAAGAGATGGTGGCAATGGAATGAAACAACCAAGGCTCATCTAGTAGAAATCAGTTAATTAAAATGACAATCACGAGACGTAAATCAAGTGAGGATTCGTTTTTACACAAGCTTGAACCATGGAGAACTCTGCTTGGATTCGATTTCATGTTTTATACAAGCTTGAAATGAAAAACTATGCTTGAATAAGTTTCGCATGCCCCCAGCGTAATGACTCAATTGAGGTACATGCCTACCAAGCTTCATGTCATTCAACTAGGTGGATTGAATGAAGGTTCACTGTCGAGATCTTGGAAAGACTCGACTGGGATTTTATGATATCTCAATCAAAGACTCGATTGGGAAAAGGGAGTTGTTTCATTTTTTTAACGAGGCTGACATAGTGAAATAACTATCCTCAAGACATTTGTTTCATTTTTTAACGAGGTTGATACAAGATCAACAACTCTCCTCAAGACTCCTTGTTTCATTTTTTAACGAGCTTGACACAAGACAAGGAACTATGCTCCATATTCCTTGTTTCATTTTTTAATGAGGTTGACATAGGAACAAATTATCCTTGGAACTCCTTGTTTCATTTTTTAATGAGGTCGACACAAGAAAAGAACTATTGTCAGGACTCCTTGTTCATGGACCATATGAAAACAAGGCTCCCAAGAGGTCTTCACTAGATAGAAGGATCACGCTCTAGGAGGAATACAAGTCATAGGGTACCAATGACAGATCGAGTCCCAATGCCCCTAGTACATGATGTACTAGATCATCTACATGATCATCAATGGTGGAACAGGTAGCCACATAATTGACCTATGGTGGGAAAGGTACTGTATGCAAATAAGAGCCAATAGGGGATGATGGTTACAAAGGAGGTAACTGTTGACTAATGAATGACAATTGATCAAGAGTCACAATTCTTCCATCGAGCGGGAAACAAACCACATAGAAAAGCAAAGAAACGAGAGCTCCCATGACATACATACAGTCGCGACCAAGGAGAAGATTGAAATCCAACGCACCTTGGATGACCATCATGTCTATATAAATGGTTTTACCTCCCAAAGTACTAGGGAATTTCGAAAGGATCCCTAAGTGTTGACTGGTTCCTCTGTCAAAAGCAAACAGATTCTGGGTGACAGGCACAAGCTGTGGGGAGCCCAAAGCTTTCCAAGTAGTGGAAGACATGAGGCTAACAGACACACCTTCATCCAAGAGAGTGCCAGGTACTACCATATTATAGGCATGTACTGTGATCTAGAGGGGTACATAAGACAGAAGGCGGAAAGTATGCAAGTGACTCCAATTGAAGAAAACGATAGAACTACTTAGTGGGGGTATCATACGATTTCCCCCCATGCTCTGCAAGAATAGAAGAAGAACTCTCCGGAGTAGCAGGGATAGGAGGACCATCCTTTGATTCACGAGAATCTGAAGAGACGAGAAGAACATGAGCAGTATTATCATTATGCTCTTCTGGAATAAAGTGAACAATTTGTGGCGAAATTGAGTCAATAGTCTTTTCGACCAATGGTTGGTCAGGAACAGACATAACATAGTCAGGGTCATGAAGAGCATGATGGGCAAGAGATGGATCTAATTCAATCTCTTTACCAATCTAGGGAGGGTTAGCAGAAAGACTTTGATAACCAACAGCAAGTTGGGGTTGAGGAACTCCGAAGTTGTCTAAAACTTGGGAAGCTCTTTCCATGAGAGCACAAAGGTGAAGAAAATGTTTGCCTTCACATAACCTATAGGGGAATCTAATCTTCCCTTTATTCTTACCACTACTAGTTGAAGGTGCCACATCGACATTGTCTTCAGAGGTCGATGGTCGAATCATATCTTGAGGCCATACTTCTAAGGTCCTGGGAATACTAGGACAATCTCGAAGGAAATGGTCACCCTTGCATAGCTTACAAGGAAATTTGACCTTCCATGGAGGATCAGAAGGTTTTTCTACTAGAGGTGCACTCAAAGCAATAATCACATGGTTGGCCTCTCACTTATCTAACTTCTTCTTCTTCATCTTCATCTTCTTCTTCTTAGCCTCTTGCTTACTAGATTTGGAACTTTCACTAAGCGAAGTAGAAGAGGAGGCTAAAGAAATAGGGGAAGTAGGTGAAGGGTCAACCTTAGAATCATCATGGAGGGATTCAAATGAAGGAGATGACAGAGCAGGATTCTGGATGCTTAGGACCACTGAAGTTGAAAACAGCCAAATGGGTAGGCCAATGGTTAACCCAGGTAGGGACAACGCGGGGAGACCTTGACTGGTAGACTCTAGAAATGTTTCCATTGGTATTGACTTTGAAAGGAACACTAATTTTAACTAGGAATATTTTGTGGGCAGATAATTTTATGACACCAAAAGAAAACTGTGCCTTTTCATATTTTAAGAGTCGAGAAAAGGACGAAAGGTGACTCTATCTCTTTTGAGGTTTGATGAGCTTGAAAGGACAAGTGCTCAAACGATCCTTTTACTTTTAAAGAGCCGAAAAGGAATGAAAGTGACTACTCTAGAAACTCTAGACAAGAGGGTTTACCAGACAAATTGTAAAACTGCAATACACAACTTAGTGATAAATCAAAGAGAAATTTCCAAGGACTTTCCATGTGGTAGTCAATCTTCCCAAATGCTATGTTTGGTGCGTTACAACATGTAAGGTAGTAGACTTGGCTTCCTAGGGATAAAATGATTTCAATCTAATGGGGTCTCCCACCATATACTCGATGGTACAGGGAGCATAAGTCCGTACTGGCATCTATTGTATCACAAAAGGAGGAATCACCCAACCTTAGTGAGAACAATAGGAACTAGGTTTGACGACGTCAGAACATGTCTCTAGCTTAGACCTCTAGATATGTGAGCATTAGGCTCCAATGTGTTTTTAAGTTCATTCAATAGATTTTAACTGTTAATCTTGAATTAAGTCTCAATTTCAATGCCCTACTGAATTTATTTCAACAATCTCTAGTATGCAACTATAATGAGTAAAAAACCATTCATTTCAATGAATGACTACCTAAATGAGGGTAAGGAGTTCATTTCCAAGTGAACGAAGACAATAACAGGAAAATGCAAGAACAAAAATGTAAGCAAGTAATCCAATCAATAGGAAACACAATGCACTGATTTCCGCTTATCTCACAACTACTATGATGGAAAATGAAAGATTTAAATTTCACTTTTCAATTCCTAATCATAAAGAATCTACTAATGCAAACATGCTTTCGTTTTTGTATACTATATATGAGTGCAATTGTTTTTTATTTTTGGAATATGTTGACACCTAATCCTCAGTGATTGGGAGAATTTGAATGTGAACAGTCATCAAGAAGATGAACTGAACGATCACATTCATGTATATAATAGATAGCTACCTAATGGAATAAATGAATCATTTTTTCTGGAGTTACTCCTGGCCTGACATGGTATCAGAGCAGAGGTCCCAGGTTCTTTTTTTAGCCTATCCCTGTAACTCCTCTATCCACTTCCTGCCTTCTGCTCCTCTATCCACTGTCTAACATGGTATGCGAACGTTGAAACCCTTGATTTTTTCTTTGAAACACATATGGTATCTGCGCCTTCATTTTCGCTGTATCACCGTTTTTCATTTTTTTTGGTGAATGCATCTGCGCCTCGGCTCCTCTCCTCCTTCTTGTTCACCAGTGGAATTGCAAAAGCAGTGCCCATTTTCATCCTTGAAATTATCAAAGACACCTGAGCATACGTTATATTGATGTAGTTAGAGAACCCGAAATCCCAAAGCAGTAGTGTTGAGACTGTATGAAATCATCGCTCCACTGATACGAGAGTTTGTTGTCTAAGAGACGAGATGACCATTGCTAATTTACTCTTATTATTCAATTCTCCCAGTGTCCCAAAATGATTGGAAGCGTGCTAGCGATGAAACATAGAAAGAGGGATAGGATGATTAAGAAGACAGAACCCATACCTGAATCACGCATTAGTAGCTCGGCGATTCTGTTCATTGCGAGAGCAAGTAATAAATTAAACCTAATTGCTTGCAGGTACCAGCAATAGAAATCTCTCATGCGATTTTCTTCGTCCATTTTCAGTAGCCGAATCTACTGATTGAAGAAGCAGACTTCGGGCTCACAATTTCACGCTGATATGGTAATGATATAGAATGTTTGATATTTGGAATGCTGTCTGACATAAAATTGTTTTGAAATCGCTGTATTAAAGATATTTGGAACGCTGTCTGACATAACACTATTTTGAAATCGTTGTTTCTAATATTTGAAACGTTGTTTGATATGTATTGAGCGGGATATGTCACCGATAAGTTCATATATTTGGTCTTGTGGTTTCGTTAATATACACACTATTCAAGTTCTCAGCGTGTGATTATCTTGGCTTCGGGTGATGTCCAAATATTTGGCCATCATCTTAAAACTTCAAAAAATTTGAGCACAGCAATATAGAGTGTATCTTTAATATTGATGTCAAACATTGGAAGGATTTGAAGAAACATAGTGCATAAAGTATTTTTACCAGCAAAAGTTTTTTTTATATTAGTAGAAGTAATCTTTTACAGAATGCATTCAATCATCTCTATGGTGGGAATAGTTCTCACTGGCAAGGAGAACTATCCTTATTGGTCCCGGATGATACAACACACCCTCATCTTCAATGATTTGTGGAAAGGAGTGTGTGTCGGAGAAGGAGACAGTGACCCAGAAAAGCCTACATCAGACAAAGAGCTCGCCATCTGGGAAAACAAGAACAACAAAGCGTATGCATTAATCACAGGATATGTAAATAAGGAGGTGAGTCGCCACATTTCATCATATTCAACTACCTTTGAAGCTTTACAAAAGCTGAAAGAACTCTATGACTCACATTCTACACTTGAAGTCGTCCAACTTATGATTAAACTCTTCACTCTTGAACTGCAAAATAATGATCTTCTTACTCTTGCATCTAAAATAAAGTCTATAATACATGATATCAATCCACTAAAGTTGAGTTGGATATCTCTCTTATTGCTTTTCTCAAGGCACTTTATCCTACATACTCCAATTATCTTGAGTCTCTGCAAGTAAATGGAAATCTCAAAGATATAACCTTTGACTCTCTTGTGAAAAAGTTTGCTGAAAGAGAAAAAGCCTTTGGAAAGAAGATAGCCCCTGAATCTTCTGAAGAGACTGTATGCCTCGCTCATAAAGAAAAGTATCCTGCTCAAGATTCTACAAGAGGAAGAGGTGGACGAAGAGGAAGAGGAAGATATTTCAGAGGCGGGGGGGCAGATATTCTCAAGGAGAAAAGGCAGATTTACATTGTATTTGCTACAAAAGAAATGGATCACATGATGCCTTTACATGCAAGCTACCATGGGACAAAATTGAGCAGAGAAGAAACCAACAGAAAGGTAAAACTGATGATACAGACAAAGGTAAAGCACCTGAATCCGCTCACTAT
>APFE030119038.1:0-20005 GCA_000404065.3 Pinus taeda | reverse complement strand
AAGAGCTCGCCATCTGGGAAAACAAGAACAACAAAGAGTATGCATTAATCGCAGCATCTGTAAATAAGGAGGTGAGTCGCCACATTTCATCATATTCAACTACCTTTGAAGCTTTACAAAAGCTGAAAGAACTCTATGACTCACATTCTACACTTGAAGTCGTCCAACTTATGATTAAACTCTTCACTCTTGAACTGCAAAATAATGATCTTCTTGCTCTTGCATCTAAAATAAAGTCTATAATACATGATATCAAATCCACTAAAGTTGAGTTGGATATCTCTCTTATTGCTTTTCTCAAGGCACTTTATCCTACATACTCCAATTATCTTGAGTCTCTGCAAGTAAATGGAAATCTCAAAGATATAACCTTTGACTCTCTTGTGAAAAAGTTTGCTGAAAGAGAAAAAGCCTTTGGAAAGAAGATAGCCCCTGAATCTTCTGAAGAGACTGTATGCCTCGCTCATAAAGAAAAGTATCCTGCTCAAGATTCTACAAGAGGAAGAGGTGGACGAAGAGGAAGAGGAAGATATTTCAGAGGCGGGGGGGCAGATATTCTCAAGGAGAAAAGGCAGATTTACATTGTATTTGCTACAAAAGAAATGGATCACATGATGCCTTTACATGCAAGCTACCATGGGACAAAATTGAGCAGAGAAGAAACCAACAGAAAGGTAAAAAAAACTGATGATACAGACAAAGTTAAAGCACCTGAATCCGCTCACTATGTTGAGGCACAATGTAACATTGGAGTAAATGAAGATTTGTTTAATACTTCACTTGCTTCCTGGAAAAATGATTGGCTGCTTGATTCAGGAGCTACCTGTCACATGACTCATAGAAAAGATTTTTTTGAAGATTTCACTTACAATGTTGATGGAGTAGTATACTTTGCAGATCATTCAAAAATCAAGCCATGAGGGCTTGGCACAATCAGGCTTAAACTGCCTGGTCTCTCAGACTTTCTTCTTGATCATGTTTTATATCTCCCACAGCTCAAGAGAAACTTGTTGTCCTTGGTCCACATCCGCCAGAAAGGTCACTCCATTCATATGTTCGATGGCAAGCTTGAGGTGAGAAAAGCATCTGATCACTCACTTGTCATGAGGGGAACAGAAGAAGAAAGACTTCTCAAACTGCAAGGAACATCTGCTCATGCACAACATTTCTCATATATTTCTCATCATGAAGAAGGTACACTTCATCAAGTTTATTATGGCATGCTAGATTTGGACATTTAAACTATGACAGTCTCCGTTTATTGAAGAAAAATGGTGTTGCTGGTTTGCCTACAATTCCTAGAAACTTAAGCAATGTGATGCTTGCATTCTAGGAAAGCATAGCAAACAGTCATTTCATGACTCACATTCAAGAGCACATAGGAAGCTTGAACTTATTCATTCAGATTTATGTGGTCCAATGCCTGTTCTTTCTGCAAATGGAAATAAATATATCATGACATTTATTGATGACTACACCAGAATGTGTTGGGTTTATTTATTGAAGAACAAATCTGATGCTTTCCTAACATTCAAGAATTTTCATAAATGGATTGAAAATGATGCACAATCTCATATTGGGTCTATTCACACTGATAATGGAAAAGAATATACATCAAATGAATTTGAACACTATCTTCGCCAACATGGCATTAAACATCAAACAACTGTGCCTTATAATCCCCAACAGAATGGTGTAGCTGAAAGAATGAATAGAACAATCTTGAATATGGTACGATCCATGCTTTTTTCAAAAATGTAATAATGTTTTGGGCTGATGTTGTTCTATGTGCTGCATATATAAAGAATAAATGTCCATCTAGTGCTATAAGAAACAAGACTCCTTATGAATTGTGGTATGGACATGTTCCTTCGGTAAAACATCTCAGGATTTTTGGTTCCACCTGTTATGCTAGAAGTCGTAAGTATATTTTGTCGGTGAAACAAACTTGGTGCTAGAAGTCGTAAGTGTATTTTCTTGGGGTATTCAAATACCTCCAAAGCATAATGCCTCTATGATGAAGAAAATAAAAAGTTTGTTATATCTAGAGATGAAATTTTCCTTGAATCATCCAAATCTGACAATGTTGTTGAGCGGCAACTTGATCGCTTGGATAGATTCGCAAAAACGAAATCATTTCAAGAATTTGAAAATCAGATTCCACATATTGAAGGGGGGATTCCTATACTAGATCAACATGTGGAATCTTCTTCTGAAGAATACTCTCCCCCGACTGAAACTCCAACAATGGATGATGCTTTAAGTGATGTAATTGATAGAATTGGGAGACTCAATCTTGATTCACTCCCAACTCAATCAACAGAGTAGCCTAGACCATCTCAAAAAGGTCGCCCAAAGTGGCTGACAAAGACACTTGAAAGTGTTCATCTTGATGAAATTGGAAAAACAGGAACCAGAAATTCAAATCGACAAAATGGAGGTGATGTAGATGACTCTAATTCACCTGTTGATATGGATGTTTCTTATGATTGCGAATTGAACTTGTCTATAGATTTTGAACCAAATTCCTTTAAAGAAGCTGCTTCTCATGATGAATGGAAAGAAGCAATGCAAAATGAGTATGATGCCCTCATAAAGAACGACACTTGGAAGTTGGTTGATCCTCCACTTGGAACCAAACCAATTGGCTGCAAGTGGGTCTACAAGAACAAGTACAAAGCTGATGGCTCACTTGACAAGCACAAAGCTAGGCTTGTGCTAAAAGGTTTTTCACAGAAGGAAGGGGTCGATTATGAGGAAACTTTTGCCCCCACAGCAAAATGGGCCACCATCCGGACACTCTTTGCACTAGCAGCTCAGAACGGTTGGAAAGTCCATCAAATGGATGTAAAAACTGCCTTCTTGAATGGAGATCTAAAAGAAAATGTTTTTATGTCCCACCCTGAAGGATTGACTATGAAAGGACAAGAACATAACGTATGCAAACTTGTGAAGTCCTTGTATGGCCTCAAACAAGCACCATGAGGCTGGTATGAAAAGCTAACTGAGCATCTTATGAAACTCAACTTCAATCATTTTGATCTTGATGATGCAACTTTATTTGTCAAGAAAGTTGGCAAAACAAGTGTATATCTTGTGGTATATGTAGATGATCTTTTGATGACAGGGAAAAATGAAAATTATATTGCATCCATAAAGAAAGAATTAGGAAAAAGTTTTGAAATGACTGATTTGGGCTATGTTCATTACTATCTTGGCATTGAAGTAACCCAACATCCAAAATCCACATTTCTTTCTCAAAAGAAATACATTGGAGATTTGTTAAATAGATTTGGCATGACAGAGTGCAATCCTCTTTCTACTCCAATGGAACAAAACTTAAAGCTCACATCTATTGAAGGAAAGGAATTTGAGGATGCAACAAAGTATAGACAGCTTGTAGGAAGTCTCATCTACCTCACTACTATCAGACCAAACATTTCATTTTCTGTTGGAATTCTCTCCAGGTTTATGAAAAAGCCTTGTGAGGGAAATTGTTCTGCTACAAAAAGAGTTCTAAGGTACTTGAAGGGAACTCAAGACCTTGGAATCAAGTATACACAGGTGGATGACTTCAGCTTGATTGGATACTCTGATTCAGACATCGATGGAGACAAAGAAACTGGAGTATCTACTTTAGGATATGCTATGAGTCTTGGATTAGGAGCTGTCTCTTGGAGATCACGCAAACAATCAATTCCAGCAGATTCCACAATAGAAGCAGAATACGTGGCAACAGCTGAAGCAATGAAAGAAATTGTGTGGCTCAGGAAACTTCTTGAAGATTTCCAGGTAAAACAAGTACAATCAACTCCACTCATGATTGACAATGCCTCTGCAATAAAGTTGGCCAAGAACACAAAGTTCCATGATTGTACAAAGCACATCAATACTAAATATCATCTGATCCGACATCATGTTGAGGCCAAAAAAATCCATCTCCGTCATTGTTCCACAAATGAGAAAATTGCAGACATCTTCACCAAAGCGCTTGGAAGAGAAAAGCTTGAAAGATTCAGAATGATGCTTGGAATCAACAAAATCCCTTCAGATTAAGGGGGGGAATGTTGACACCTAATCCTCACCGATTGGGAGAGTTTGAATGTGAACAGTCATCAAGAAGATGAACTAAACGATCACATTCATCTATATAATAGATAGCTACCTAATGGAATAAATGAATCAGTTTTTTTGGAGTCACTCCTGGCCTGACAGAATAAATAACAAACAAGCTAATGCACAACTTGATTGATCAAATAGAACATTTAATCTATGCTTCAATAGTGAATGGAAATCAAATCAACACAACAAGCTAGTTTGATGGCCAATTACTACGGATCAACCAAGAACATGGGCAAGTAGTAATAGAATAGCTTCAAACAAATCAATAAGGTTGTTGTTGATGTAGTGCATAATCTTGGAAGGACAAGCAACCCAAAACAAGTGAATCTTTGACAAAGCCTTAAAAGACTTAGGTCACATAGCCCAAAAACCAAAATTCATACAAGCAGAAGTAAGAAGGATATTTTTTAGCAAACATAGTCAAAACAAGCTTAATGAGATCTAAGAGATAGAAAAGGACAAGCTACACTAGCCTATTCAGGAGGTAGGGCTGTAAAAAGAAACCCTACAAGAATCGTCGCAGGGGTAAGACTGACAACCTGAGACAATCGCCAAATCGTCACAAGCACTACACTAACAACAGAGTGACGTCATCGCAAGGGTACACATGTTCTTAGCAACTTTCTGATTTTAGGGATAATCATAGCTGTATGATGGGATATCTACCACGTACAACTTGGGTAAAGAGGATAAGAGCGATTCATCGTAGCTGTTAGGAATTAAACAACGACGATCTCAATAGAGAGGGAAAACAAGGAAAAAATAGCTGAAAGACACCAAGCTTATCACTCAGACAGTGAGGTGGACTACTAGATCGACTCAAGTGATCCAAAACACTGATGGTTCCATCTCAAAACAAAGAGACTCTATGTAATTCAATTAAAAACAAATCAAGAGCAAAAGCAAGAGACAACACACAAAGGACTCTCCAGTGGAGTCACCAACTTGTGATGCAGGTAAGTTCCCTTTGCGAACAAAGACAACCCCTCTAGCCCTAGAGTGGTTCTAGTCATAGCAAGACAAAAACAATAGCTAATTCTTTAAGTAGTTCTCATTGAATTGGCCTACCTTATACCGGTGTTTGATGAAGTCTTCATCATACGTTTTAGCTATCGCTTTCTTCTCCTTAATGAATGATGCACCTGAAACAACATAAGAAAACGACAAAACACATAATAAAGCACAACAGAAAACTATCTACTTATAGAGTGAAGGAACCATAAGCTATTGACATACATTTCATACATGATAGAGGAAATAACCATTGATTGTATTAATATGAACAATAGTAAAGCTTACACCACACCTTGACATCGCAAGCTTCCTTGAAGGGTCCAATTAGTATGTCTCCATAAGAATTCACTCTCAAAGGTCTCCCAAAAAGGTTGATGACTCCCTCTCTCACCCAAAACCACAAGTATGAAACTAAGGCAGTCACAACAAGGGTTCCTTCATACAAAATCATTTTACACTCTCAATCCATAATATGAAAGGCAATCCAAGTTCTAAGTTATCAATCCAACAAGCTAAGAACTAGCACGCTAAGAACTCTGAACTAGCTAATCATAGTCATGGAGGGTGCTTTTATAAGCGGAGGAGCCTCCATAAATGAGGGGAGAGGAAGCTTATCTTCAAGGGAGGTTACTCAAAAGGCAGAACCACCATCTCAAATGGGGGGAGGCAGACTTCCTTGACCCATCAACCAGCTCTAGAACCACTTAGAAGCATTATGTTTGAACTAATTCACCATATCTGGGTCATTGCAAGTCAAACACTGAGACTCGGAGATGACGTCGCAAGGCATTAGTGCATTCTGGGGTATCGTCACAAGTAGGATACTGATGACCTATGATGATCCTTAAAATCTAACCATTATTGAGAGCATATGTACTCTTACGATGGTGTCGTGAGGTTCTCATTCAATTTGAGCCATCGTCGCAGGCAGGATACTGATGTTCTGCAATGATCTTGAAGCATAGGTAAAAAGGGTCAACTTCAGGATTAATGAGCATGGTTAATCTTCTTGAGTGATATGGAATATTTGGACACATATTTTGATGTATGACACGGAGCAAATGCCATTCACGGACTGACTCGACCGGGATTAGGGGATGTGGGGTCAGTGACAAAATACTATGTAACATTCCCACAAATGCAGTAACAACTATACTGGCTTTAAATGGATGAGATAATGAAAAAAGTGTGCATACCTAATAACTAAATCAACTACCACCATGATGACACTCTTTCCTTTGAACTTGGGTATACCTGTAATAAAATCCATTGCAACCTCCTCGATACAATATTCCTTGACATCTCTCAATGGGGATTCTATAGCCTCTATATATGATTCATACATACAATACCATGGGGCATTACTATGGTTCTGTCAATACCATATATCTACTATCATAGGCTTACCTTATAAATATCACCCATCCCATTATTACATTATTCCCTTGGGTACCTCCCCGTGTACCTCATACTATCCCCCCTCAATATACTACAGCTTGGCACATTGCCTCTTTAAGATGTTCAAAGGCCTTCATTGCTTCTGGAGTCCAAGAAAATGTATCTTTATTTAGTAATTTTGTTTGAGGTTCTACTATTCTCCCATAATACTTAACGAAATTGTGATAATACCCTATCAACCCAAGAAATCTCCACAAATGCTTTATGGATGTGGGAATTTTCCATTCCTTAATGGCTTTAATTTTTCTAGGGTCTACCTTAACACCTTCATGAGATAAAATATGACCCAAATCTTCTATCTCTTGTACTCCAAAGAAACATTTGGAGCTTTTTGCATATAATTGTTTCTCCTCTATTAGCTTGAGAAGTCAACATGTTGAACACGATCCTTCCATGACTTGTTGTAGATTAGTATATCATCATAAAATACTAACATAAATTTTCTAAGGAAGGGTTTGAAAATGGAATTCATCAAACCTTGAAATGTAGATGGTGAATTGGTAAGGCCAAAAGGCACGACCAAAAATTCATAATGACCCTCATGAGTTATAAATTTTGCTTTTGGAATGTCTTCAGTCTTCATTTTGATTTGATGATATGCTGAAAGAAGAT
Source organism: Pinus taeda (assembly GCA_000404065.3). Classification (NCBI taxonomy): domain Eukaryota; kingdom Viridiplantae; phylum Streptophyta; class Pinopsida; order Pinales; family Pinaceae; genus Pinus; species Pinus taeda. Next base: position 12,799 of record APFE030119038.1, on the reverse strand, counting down.
CGAACTTGGTGAAGTAAATTTCTCCATGTAATTTCTCCAATAATTCATCAATGACATGAATGGGAAATTTATCTTTAATAGTAAGCTTGTTGATCTCCCTATAATCCAAACACATGCGCCATGATCCATCCTTCTTGTGTACCAATCCCACTAAATTAGAGAAAGAACTTTGACTAGGTTGAATTACACCAACCTCTAGCATTTCTACAATCATATGTTCAATTTCACTCTTTTGGGCATATGGATTCTGTAAGGCCTAATGTTTCAGGGAACACTTTCTGGAAACAAATGAAGAGCATGATCATGATCACGAATAGGTGGGAGGTCTTTAGGAATGTCAAATACCTTGGAATGATTGTAGAAAACTTTTTGGAGATCTAGAGAAATAGATGATTTCGATGTGGGAACCTCTATTGAACATAATTGCGCAATTAAGACTCGTTGTTCTTTATTTAGAAGATTTTCCATGTTGTTAGAGATGATTATCATTTCTAATTTCCCTGCAATACTCCTTAATTCAACTTCCTATCCCTACGAAAAAAAATTCAAGAAAATTTCTTGAAAATTGAAAGCTATCATACCCAAAGATTGTAGCCATTTGACTCCTAGTACAACATCAACACCACCCATTGGAATGGAAAGTATGGAACTATTCAATACTTATTCTCCCATGGATAGCTTGATATTATGGAACTTTCTAGAGCAATTTATGTTTCCTCTATTTGCATCTATCACTTGACACTCTGGTGCTGAATATAGGAAGCAATTCAATTCCTTGGTTATCTTGCAATGAACAAAATTATGTTAGAAAATTATGTATTACAAAGCAATGGAACACATAAAATATTGCAGAAATATAAACATAGAAAACACATAAAACAAGAGAGATACAGATATACGTGGTTCACCTAGTTTGGGCTATGTCCCCCTAAACAACCAGTCCTTACTTTCTATTATCCAGCAAAATGAAGAGACACAGCCTATAGCAAATCTGCTGTAATATCCTCTATTTTCTCTCATAGTCTCACCTCTCTGTTTCTCGCTCGGAGAATACACATCTACTACATAGCCTCTAATACAATGCCCTCATACAAAGAGAGGGTTGCCTTCTAGGGCAAAAAACTCTAAACTAAACATAAGTTCTACTGTCAGATCATGCACCTAATGAACGACCCAGATTGACTAGAAATTACTATACTTTTACAAGGAAATTTTACATCTGTTTTTAGCTTTGGGGGCTCTGCCCCCGAGCCCCCACCGGGGGACTGCTAGCCCCTGAACCTCCTAGTCAAGGGGGTTCGGCCTCCCCGAACCCCCGTGGGGAGGACAAGTCCCCCCCGCACCCTCCTGCATGGAGGGGTGTACAAACTTCCTAGGGTATACATCCAGCTGAAACAAAGACCTCTGAACAATCATGCCCCACACACAACAATCTCCCACTTGGATAATGATTGTAGTAACTCCACTCCTGCTTCATTTGCTAGACAATGTCTCCTATTTGGACCTGGTTGTTTCTCGTCTTCATCGTCATCCTTGAAGACCAATTGAAACTGAGCATATTCTCAGTTTCTCCCTGGTTACAACTTTTGTTAGCATATCTGTAGGATTCTGGCTAGTGTGTATCTTTTCCAGCTTCAACTCTCCATCTTCCAACACTGATCTTATGAAATGGTACTTGAGCTATATGTTTTTAGTCTTGGAATGAAACGCTGAGTTCTTTGCAAGATGAATGGTACTTTGGATATCACTGTATAACGTGCCCATATCATGCTCCTTACACAATTCACCCATAAACCTTTGTAACCAAATCATTTCTTTACTAGCCTCCGTAGCAGCAACATACTTTACTTCTGTTGTTGAAACTACAACAACACTTTGGATTTTTGAAACCCAACTGACAGCTGTTTCACCAACAGTAAATACATATCGTGTAGTTCTCCTCCTGTTATCTTTGTCACCTGCCATATCTGCATCAACATATCCCTATAGAGAAATGGTTGAACCACCAAAGCATAATTCTTGATTTATGGTACCTTTCAAATATCTGAGAATCCATTTCACTACCATCCAATGTTTCTTTCCTAGATTGTTCATGTACCTACTTACAACTCCCACTCCATGTGCAATATTAGGCCTTGTGCAAATCATTGCATACGTTAAGCTTCCAACTGCTGATGCATATGGAACTTTAGACATATAATCCATGTCTTGTTGGGTCTTTGGGAACATTTCCTTACTAAGTTTGAAATGGCTAGCAAAAGGTGTACTAACTAGTTTTGCATTTTGCATATTAAATATTTTCAACACCTTTTGTATGTACTCAGTCTGAGATAATGTTAATTTATGATTTTTCCTGTCTCTAGTTATTCTCATACCAAGGATTCGTTTTGTAGCTCCCAAATCCTTCATTGCAAATGAATTTTCCAATTTTATTTTGAGCACATTTATTTCTTGCATGGTAGACCCTGCAACAAGCATGTCATCTACATACAATAATAATATAATATAGCTACCATCATTTTTCTTTTTCAAATAAACACAAAGATCAGAGGGACATCTAGTATAACCTTGTTTAGACATAAGCTTTTCAAATTTTAGATACCATTGCCTTGGAGCCTGTTTTAAGCCATCCAAGCTCTTCTTCAACCTGCACACTAGTTTCTCCTTCCCTTTCACTTCATATCCTTGTGGTTGTTGCATATATATCTCTTCCTCCAAATCCCCATGGAGATAGGTTATCTGTACATCTAACTGCTCAAGGTGCAAATCTTCAACTGCTACTAGACTTAAAATAGTTTTGATTGAAGTCATTTTAACAACAGGAGAAAATATTTCATCAAAATCAATACCTTTCTTTTGTGCAAACCCCTTCACCACAAGTCTAACTTTGTACCTCTGTTTTCCTCCATCTTCTTCCTTTAGCTTGTAAATCCATTTATTCTTCAATGTAGTTTTTCCTGCAAGCAACCTGACTAAGTTCCAAGTCTAGTTATGCATTAAGGAGTCCATCTCTTCTTCCATGGCTACCTCCCACTTATTCCTGTTTTCAACCTACATTGCTTCCTCATAACATTCGAGTTCACCATAATTAGTCAACAATAAATAATATAATGAAGGAGAGTATCGTTCAGGGGGTCTACTTATCCTGGTAGATCTTCTAACACCACTTTCAGGTGTTTGGGTGCCTGTTGTCTGTTGTGGTTGTTGTTGTTGTTGTGGTTGTTGGTATTATATTTTTTTCAGGCAGATTTACTTTTTCATTGATTCAAGAACTTGTATTCCTTTTTTTTTTTTCTTGTTTCTTTTTTTGCAATCTGATTCTTATACAGACTTTTTATTGAATATTACATCTCTACTCTAATATTTGTGATTTTTGGTAATCTATAAGTGATAACCAAAATCATTAACACCATATCCAATAAAGGTACATTTCTTTGACTTTGCCTCAAGCTTTGTTCTATTTTCTTTATCTATATGGACAAAGGCCTCACAACCAAAAGGCTTTAAAAAGGAGTAGTTTACCTTTTTACCTGTCCATGCTTCCTCTGGAACACCACCATCCAAGGAACTTGAAGGACCTCTATTTACTAGATAAACAACAGTATCTATAGCATCTGCCCAAAACTGTAAAGGCAATCCTGCATGCAATCTCATGCACCTTGCACGCTCCATGATTGTTCTGTTCATCCTTTCTGACACACCATTTTCTTGTGGTGTTCTTGGAACTGTCCTCTCTCTACGAATTCCATGCTATGAGCAGTACCTATCAAACTCTTTGTTGCAATATTCACCTCCATTGTCTGATCCAAGACACTTCAATTTCTTTCCTGTCTCAATCTCAACCAAAGCTTTCCATTTCTTGAAAGTATCAAATACATCAGATTTTTTCATAATACAATAAATCCAAGTTTTTCTAGTTCCATCATCAATAAAAGTAAAATAATAACAAGAGCCACTGAGACATGATACCTGAGCAAGTCCCTATACATCTGTATGCAGAAGCTCTAATTTTTTTCTCTTCTTTTCTTTCCCAAATTTCAGAAATCTGACTCTCTTCTGTTTTCCATAAATGCAATTCTCACAGAAGTCCAAATCAACATTCTCCAAACTCAGCAACAAATTCCTTGAGTGAAGAATCTTCATCCCCTTTTCACTCATGTGCTCGAGCCTATGATGCCATAATGCTGCATCTACTCCTTTGGAAGTTAAAGCATTAACAAAGTTAGAAATACCATTGCATAAATACAATGTACCAACCTTTTCGCATTTTGTTATTACCAAGGCTCCTTTGGTGACCTTCCAAGCCTTATCTATGAAAGTTGTCACACAACCTTCACCGCCTAACTGCCCTGTTGAAATCATATTTTCCTTCAAATCTGGAACATGCCTTACCTCCTTTAGCAGCCATTGGTTTCCATTCTGCTGTTTTACAAGAACCTTACCCATTCCAATAATTTTACAGGGTTTATCATCACCCAAGCAAACTTGACCAAAATCTCCTTGAACATAGTCATGAAAGTATTTCTTATCAGGTGTGGCATGGAATGAGGCCCCTGAATCTACCACCTAAGAATCAGTAATATTTTTGAAAGAAAAAATCAAAGCATCTTGTAACACCTCACCTATCACATTTTCTTCATGATTGTTTTCTTGTTGTGCATCTCCTTCTTTTCCCTTATGAGATCTACAATCTTTCTTTAGGCATCCTTTATTTCCACATTTCTAGCACACTATCCCCGATCTGGACTTGGATATGCCATTCCTTGATTTACTGCGATATCCTGAGCTCTTTCCTCATTCCATTTTCTTCCTCTGGACTCTACACTCAAAGCATTACCCGATGTCTCACTGGAGCTTTTCCGTCGCATTTCCTCGCTAAGGATAGCACTGACAAAATCATTGAACTTTAAAGTACTAGATCCAGAAATAGAGTTACTAATGGCCATTACTAAACCATTCCAACTTTCTGGTAATGAGCACAAGAATAACAGAGCTCTAACTTCATCATCAAAGTTGACCCCTACAGAACATAATTGACTTGTAATAGTATTAAAATCATTTAAATGGTCTGCAACAGATCCACCTTTCAACATCCTCATATTAAATAACCATTTCATAAGAAATATCTTGTTTGAGGCCGAGGGTTTTTCATATAGTTTCTCCAACGCCTTAAACAAACCCTCTGTCATTGTTTCCTTCGAAATTTTGAATGCGACCGACACTGCGAGGCACAACTGTATTGTTCTAAGTTTCTTTCTATCAAGAAGGTTCCATTCTTCATTCGTCATACATGTCTACATCTTTGTTTTTCGGCCCAATGGTAGGTATAGATCTTTCTGATACAGATAATCTTCCATCCACATCTTCCACAATGAGAAGTTTTGGTTGTTAAATTTCTTGACCCTAAACTTACCATCTTTCGCCATTGCTCCCACTCAAACGAGGAGCTCCTCTTTCCCGCGAGTTTATCAGCCAAATAGAGCTTCAGCTCTGATACCAGTTGTTAGAAAATTATATATTACGGAGCAATGGAACACATAAAATTTTGCATAAATATAAACATGGAAAACACATAAAACAAGAGAGACACAGATATACATGGTTCACCCAGTTTGGGCTACGTCCACCCTGAACAGCCAGTCCTTCCTTTCTATTATCTACCAAAATGAAGAGACACAACCTACAACAGATCAGCTGTAATATCCTCTATTTTCTTTCACAGTCTCACCTCTTTGTTTCTCACTCGGAGAATACACATCTATTACACAGCCTCAAATACAATGCCCTCATACAAAGAGAGGGGTTGCCTTCTAGACCAAAAAACCCTAAACTAAACATAAGTTCTATTGTCAAATCATCTGCCTAATGAATGGCCCAGATTGACTAGAAATTACAATACTTTTAGAAGGCAATTTTACATCTGTTTTTAGCTTTGGGGGTGTTGCCCTAGAGCCACATGTCACTGTTTCAACATTCAGACCTGAAAACGATACAAATAAAACTATAGTCCATCCTATTTCTATAAATTTTTGTGAAATTTCAATATAATCCTCAAAGAGAAAGTTATGACAATTTTCCCCAGGTCACCTATTTGAGATATAATTTAGGATCCTGTTAGCACCTGGATTGAACTTCAGGCTGAAGGAAGGCAATGCCAGGGTAACCAAAAACCACTCTTAGCCAAGTAGCTAGCCCTACTGGGCTAGGAGAGGGCTCTCTCCATAAGGATCTCAGCCAAGATGACTGGAACAAGAAAATGATATTAGGCTAGGGATAGTAGCACAACGTTTGATTTGATTTTGAAGGGTTTCACTGGATCAGGAGGAGCCAAACAATTAGGGCAAGGAAATTAGGTCAAAACTACAAGGTGTTCAATGGGGAAAGGTAGGCACAAGCCTCAATAGTCTAGGGTTTCATGGGTGAGGTTATTCAACACATGTGAGGAGCTAGAAAGTGCATGCAAGCAAACATGGATTCTTCCTAGACTGAAGAAAACCTAGACTGTGAATATTTTCCCAAAAGAGAGCACAAATATTATGGGTTCTGACTATCGACTTGAAAACATCCACTTAAAGAGTATGAAATGATGAAATGGAGTCAAAAATACTTTTTAACACATTAAAGCATAATAAAAACTAAACTGAACATCATACCACAAGGATCCCAAAGAAGTAGCTGCAACTTATCATTAATCTCTTGTGAAAACTGATACAAAATGATGTCTACTCAAAGCATAAGCATCCAGCTGAGTCCAACCCTTTACAATGAGAAAGAATAAGAAGATATAGAAATTGATTCAACCTCCTCCCATCCTCAGTGGTGGAATTCCTATCTGAGGAACTAATCCATCAAAAACTGAAAAAGAAACTGGAATCTAGGCAACCTAACAAATTGCCTCTAAAAGTGAGGAAACTAATTCATTTATCCTCAACATAAATTTTAATATAATGAGTATACCATCTAGTACTTATCATCCATCCTATTTAAATTAATACTCACCATTTATATCAATAAAACACCATCCATGAGAGGAAACCCAGAATTACAGTCAAGGCTTAGTGAAATGGAAACCCGACACAATTTGTCCTATGCGCAACACCAAGCTCTATGCACAATGCTTTTTGTATGGCCATTTTGGAGGCCTTCCCAATGTCCAAATTGAGCTCACAATAGCTCATTATAAATCTTGTCAAGTCTTATTTCCAGAACATCCTGAATGTTTTCATTTTACCCCTCAAAAACTGATTCTCCCAAGACTACTTCTGTGTGTCCAAAAAAGGGCAAAAAGTCATTTTTTGTTTTTTTTTTTACCTTTTGGTTGACCAATTCTGCTCTAAAAGCTTCATAAATGCATAGGGTTCATTTAATAATCATTGTGAATCCAAAAGTTATGACCATTTCCTCATCAGATGCCCCTAGGAAAATTGCAGCGCCAGTGGTGTTGTGCATAGAGCCAAAATTTCTGTGTCAAAAATTTCCAAATTCTTCAAAAGGAAATCTTTTTTCAAAACTTGCTCAAAATTTGTGGAAAACAACATCATCAAGTATCTTGGATAGCCAAGGAAGCATCATCAAGAAACCTAAGCCTATCACCCTCCTTTCTGCCTTTGAGTGCTTGTTTTAGCCTTATTTTCATTTTCTTAACCCTTATGTTGCAAATCTTGTTCCGAGTCTTTTAATGGACAGCCATGTACCTGATGATTTGATTGTCCCTATTGGCATTTTGTAGCAGCTTCTCCAAATGCAAGTTGACCCTGTCAAGCCAAGTTTATCTATCCTCCTCAATCTCCTTCTCAAGTCTTTGTTTTGTAGTCAAGGTGGTCGGGTTTCCTTCTTCTTGCATTACTGACTTGACTTTGTCACCTTGCCTCTTTGCTTTGAGAAATTCTAGCTCCATGAGGACTTGTTTGTCACTTAGCTTCTTGTTCTCTTACTCAAGGTATGAAATGATAGACTTAGCTCTCACCAAGTTGTCCATCAGTGCTTGGATCTGTGCATATTTTTCCGTAATTGTTATATTTTCGTTTGTTTCCTGATCTTGAGCCTCCAAGTCAACTATCTTAATACCATGATGGATGTGTGGCTGTTCTGGTTCATCATCTTCCATAAAATCAAATTCCCTTTCCTCCTCATCATCAAGGATTTCCTCTAGCATATTTTCATTCCCTTTATGCAACTGATGCACTTGTTGTACCTGTTGTGTCAATGAAGAAGGCAAAGCCCCTTCCACATTAAGTGGATTAAACAATTGCCTATTAGTTGATGAAGAAGGCAAGGCCCCTTCTGCATCAAGTCAAGTAAACACTTGCCTATCTACTGCAAACAACTTTCTATCTCCTCTTTGATATGTCTTGTAGGCTTCTGGCTCCTCAACAACTTTAGTCTATTTAACCTTCTTATCTCTCTTTACTTTGGCATTGCTGGAAGGCCTTTCTGCTTCTTGAGGCACCGATGGAGGAATTTGAGGACTATTGAAGATTTGATTGGCAATAAACGTATCCCAAGAGATGTTGAGGAGGCTGATATGATGTAGTACAATCATCTTAATTAGGGAATAGTGATAGATACTACTCATCTGCTAGCGATAAGGCTTTTTCTGTATAATGTAGGCCATATTCTCAATGTTCCTGAATAAGAAATATGGGATGTTCAACATTTTCACTCTTGTGAAATGCATAAGAAGCCTAATGTGATAGGTGTAAAATCTAAAAAATATGTCCGCACATGTAAAATACTTCATAATGATCCTCATCATAGGGGAAAACTTGTCTTCAAGGAACCTGAAAGGAAAGGTCCTCTTCTTTTAATTTTTGTACCTGGATTTGATGTATGGCTCATAGTAGTGCTCATACAAATCTTGTGCCTTATACCATTTCCCCCCACATTTGGGATCCTTATGACATCAACAATGATGGAAAATGCAACTATAAATGTCACCTCAGCAAGAGTTACCTTGTTATCATGAAGATTGGCTAAAAAAAGCCTGGTCAGCTCAGGATGATGTTGAAATCTTTACACCTATTCACAAAACTCATAACACCCTAGATACCAGAAACAAGAGGTAGTCATATGAGAAGCCTATAACTCTCTGATGTTTGATGGTTCCTCTCTGATGATTTTACCTCCATTATGTGGTTTTCTCTAATGTTGAGGTTTCATCTCCCATGCTTTCACTGCCACTTTTTTCCTCCTCCTCATAATCTCTATCCTCTTTGTCCATGTTTCTTGAATTTTGAAGGTTTGTAACCCTAGAGATGGTAATCAAGGAGTGAGTTATGGTTAATAGGGATAGGGGAAGGGGAATATAAGCTTATGCAATGTAGGATGGAATATTTATGATATGAGAGTGAGAAGGAGGGTTTTTTTTCTTTGGTAGGGACTATTTAGTAAAAATGGTTTTAGGATTTTATTTTGGGGATTAGGATATAAGGGATAGGTGGAGGGATTTATAGGCAATCTAGGGTTTGAAACTTGAAATAACAAACTAACTATAAAATGATGAACTTAACATCAAGAGAATAGTTCAAGGATTTAACTTACTTTTTTAGAAGTCCCAAATGGCAAAAAACACGATTTGGATGGTTGAGATAATGTTTTGGCGCTTGTTGGTCCTATGCACAACGCCCTCTATAGGTTTGTAGTGCTCCAGCTCTATGCGCAGCACCGTGCAAAATTTAAATGGAAAAACTACCCTATGCATAGTGCTCCATCCCGATGCGCAGTGCTACAGCCTCTATGTGAAGCGCTTCATCTCCTATGCGCAGTGCCTCCTTTTCTGCTTAGCCACCAATTGGCCTCAGTTCCCCTCTCTCCTTCACTAGTGTTCTTTCTCTTTGTCAAATGAAAGTGATGAATTCAGAAAAGGAATTTGACATCTTATATAGAGGTTAACTTTGATTTTTCTTTTGAAAAACCCACTTTCTAATGTTTTGGAACTTTTTCTTTGTCTTCAAATCTCTATTTTAATGCTTTTCCTTCTTCGTCTCTTTTTAGGTGGATGGATGCTCCGATTGACTTGATTTTCTTCAATGGTTTCATTTTCTTGTTGAAGGAGAAATGCTTGAGGCAGCTGGGAACACTTATTACATGAAATGACTTAACTTACATCAAGAAAGATAAATCAACTAAAATACTCTGTTTGCATCTCAAAAACATGTTTCTTGAGATGAAAATTACATTAGTGAAATAAAATATTTGTACAATAATCATGACTTATTAGAAATCACTCTTTGTTTATTGGTCATCCTTATACCTTTTCTTCCCTTTATTTACACTTGAAACCATGCTTTTGACATTGGAAATGAACCCTAAGCCCTAATGGAAAGACAACTGCCTTGACACTAAAAATGACATATTTGAAACCACAACTAAATACAACATGGAGATGGATCGACAAATATACCTTATGAGGGAAAATTTGATTTTCTAAGAAGGAGACAACCATCAGAGGAGAATTTTGGCATGATCTAATGGAATGATCCAAAAATTGAGTATGGGACACCTAAAATGAAAATGCAAAGAGCAGATTTGATCCTTGATGGAAGTATGCAGATACTGACACTAATAGATCCTACAAAATCCCTAACTTGATTGGATCATATCTTAGAAAATATAGCGATAAAAGATATGAAATTTGGACATGAGGTTCATCACAATTTCAGGTCAAATGGGTTTTATTTTAAGCTTATGTGACTTTGTAGAAAAAGAGTTATAGTAATAATTCCATAATGACCTGTTTGAAGCAGTGAAACTCTAAAATCCAAAGTTCTCATACCAAATGTTAACCAGCTCAAAAATAGAAGAAATATAGATGAACAACTTCAAAATCAGCCTCTTCTAGGGGGGAAAACTCCTTTACATTACACAAATGAACAATTCTTGGATGATACAAATGAAAAGACCTCCCTTCTATATATAGGAGTCTAAAGGGTCCCAATACAATCAAAGCCTACATAACAATAATATTGTAAGGGAAAATCAATAACAATAGTGGGCTTCTACGGGGCACATTGATAACAACATGGGGACTATATGGGCATAATAATACAATATGTAGTTACATTAATAAAAATAAGGGGTTACAGTAGCAGTATAGGGACCTAACATCCTTGATAGATTCCAAGTCCTGTCTCAATCTATTGCAAAATATTAGGATATCATCCACATAAAGAAAATGCATGATAAAGAGATTCACTACCATTTCAATTCCCTATAGATTAGCCCAATGTTTTTCTGGCAATAGAAATATGCCCAACCGTTTAGCTTCCACCATCTACACCTCTCATCCCTTTACAATTTATTTATTTATTTATTTTTATACATTTTATTTTATGTATATACATATATTTTTCCCACGTGGCCAACCCTTGTCAAGCCTGACCCACCTTCTAGCTCCCAAATGACGCATGTTTAGGCTTGACCATATTCAAACCATCATACAAGTTTTTTCTTATGTTGGACTAGATTCATTTGGGCCCTGAACCATTATTGTTCAGCCTAGTCCTCATTTAGGCTTGTAACATTAATTGTTCGACCCTAGTCTTCATTTGGCCCCACACTGCATACACTTTCGCATCAAAAACATGCACAACTAGATCAAATGGTTCAATATTGGCCCAAATTTCCAATGCTCAATGTCCTAACCTATTACTAGTAATTCCACTCAATTCTCTTGGGGCTATGTCAGAACTAATTCTAGTATGTTGATGGTGTTTGAAGATAGAGTTTGGCCCAACCTAACCTATATTACTTGAGTTTTATAGTTTTAGTGGTGACACCCTGATTTCTTCTGAACTGACACTTGCAATTGATTATTTGGAGGATGCAAATTTTCTCGCATGGATTAGCCTTCCTTTATCCATTTTATGAGATTTCGATTAGTGAAAGAAGAGCGTGATTGTATTTGCAGTGCATGCACTATTAAATCCACCCTTAATATTGTGTGAGTGCTTCCTTACCTATTTTTTATCACCTTCAATAGTTATGAAAATTGACATTGCATGTGCTAGGAAATACTGAAAATAGAATGTTGTTCTGCTCGTTATTGGTTTGATTTGAATGTAATATCTCCATATAATTAATTAGCTACTAGGTTGTATAAAATAAGTGTTTGGTGTTTAATTATTGTTTGAGAATATTTGAATGCAATTCAAATATACCAACTGTTACATGAAAAATTGTCACCGTGACTTTCTATAAACTGTGTGAGTCTATCACCACACATACATACCTCCTTTGCAAGTCTTAAACCTCATCTCTGCATATCAAGCTTTGAAAATGAGAGAAAGTCCTTAAAAATCTCTAAAACCATGGTTTCGCACTTTCTCTTAGCATTACCTGCAGTGGCACACCCATTGGTCATGTTCCCTATGCACTTGGCCACTCTGTATCTGCATGTATGGGTGCGAACCTGTAGGAATTTACAGGGTAAGTTCCTCAGACAGAACACCAAAAGGACACTGCTCACAAACAGATCACAGATCAATACACCAGTATTTTGACGTGGTTAAAACCCTCAGAGAGGGAAACAGTCCACGGCCTGCGCCAACGTGGCTACTACAGGCAATTTATTAATAAAAGAATGAAAATTACATAAGCTTCTCTCATGCACGGTGAACCTACAAATGACCCTCCATGCGCTTTAAATAGAATTCATGGACCAATCGGGTGTCAAGCCACGGATAAAGTGTCGGTAATACCGAGGAGAGAATGAACCGTCGGATCACTACATATTGTGACCGTCGGATTGTAAGTTACAAAATGTACAACGGTAAAGAAACACACTTTACCTAACTCTATA
>APFE030119036.1:167874-188069 GCA_000404065.3 Pinus taeda | reverse complement strand
TCATGGCTTGCTCCCACTTCTTCCTGGTTTCTACCTGCACTGCTTCTTCATAGCATTCTGGTTCACCAGAATCAGTCAACAATACATAATATAATGAAGGAGAGTATCGTTTAGGGGGTCTACTTATCCTGGTAGATCTTCTAACACCACCTCTATGTGTTTGAAGTGCTTGTTGTTGTTGTGGTTGTTGTTTTGGCTATTGATCATTATGATTTTCAGGCACCATCACCTTTCCTGTGATATCGTCAAGCACTGTGTATTCTTTGTTTCCTTTTTCCTGTTTCTTTTCTTGTAGCTGATCCTTATACAAAACCTTTTCATTGAATATTAAATCTCTTCTCCTAATAATTTTGTGTTTTTCATAATCATATAAGCGATAACAAAAATCATTAACACCATATCCAATAAAGGTACATTTCTTTGATTTTGCCTCTAGTTTTGTTATATTTTCATTGTTAATGTGGACAAAGGCTTTACAACCAAAAGTCTTTAAAAAGGAGTAGTTTACCTTTTTTCCTGTCCATGCCTCCTCTGGAATACCACCATCCAAGGAATTTGAAGGCCCTCTGTTTATTAGATAAACAATAGTATCTACAACATCTGCCCAAAATTGTAAAGGCAATCCTGCATGCAATCTCATGCACCTTGCATGCTCCACGATTGTCTTGTTCATCCTTTCTGACAAACCATTTTCTTGTGGTGTTCCTGGAACTGTCTTCTCTCTACGAATTCCATTTTCTAAACAGTGCCTATCAAACTCTTTGCTGCAATATTCACCTCCATTGTTTGATTTGAGACACTTTAACCTTTTTCCTATCTCATTTTCAACCAAAGCTTTCCATTTCTTGAAAGTATCAAATACATCAGATTTATTTCGAATACAATAAATCCAGGTTTTTCTGGTTGCATCATCAATAAAAGTAACATAATAATGAGAGCCACCAAGAGATGATACTGAGCAGGTCCCCATACATCTGTATGCACAAGCTCTAATTTTTCGCTCTTCTTTTCTTTCCCAACTCTAAGGAATCTGACTCTCTTTTGTTTTCCATAAACACAATTCTCCAGAATTTTAAATCAACATGATTCAAACCTAGCAACAAATTTCTTGAGTGAAGAATTTGCATCCCCTTCTCACTCATGTGCCCGAGCCTATGATGCCACAATGTTATATCTTCTCCTGTAGAGGTTAAAGCATTAACAAAATTAGAAATACCATTGCATAAATACAATGTACCAACCTTTTCTTCTTTCACTATTACCATGGATCCTTTAGTGACCTTCCAGGTTTTATCTATGAAAGTAGTTACAAAACCTTCACCTCCCAACTGCCCTGTTGAAATCAGATTTTTCTTCAGATCTGGAACATGCCTTACCTCCTTCAATAGCCATTGATTTTCATTCTGGTGTTTTATGAAACCTGTACCCATTCCAACGATTTTACAGGGTTTATCATCACCCAATCGAACCTGTCCAAAATCTCCTTGAACATAATCATGAAAATGTTTCTTATCAGGTGTGGCATGGAATGAGGTCCTTGAATCTACCACCTAGGCATCAATAATATTTTATAGTGAAAGAATCAAAGCATCTTGCAACACATCACCTGTTACATTTGCTTCATGATTAGTTTCTTGCTACACGTCTCCTTCTTTTCCCTTCCGACACTTGCAGTCTTTCTTCAGGTGTCCTTTCTTCCCACATTTCCAGCACATTATCCCCGATCTGGACTTGGATCTGCCTTTTCTTGACTTACTGCGATATCCTAGGCTCTTTCCTCTTTCCATTTTTCTTCCCCTAGTCTCTGTAGTCACTGGAGCTTTTCCGTCACATTTCCTCGCTAAGGATTGCACCGAAAACATCATCAAACTTTAAAGTACTAGATCCAGAGACAGAGTTACTAATGGCCATAAATAAACGATTCCAACTTTCTGGCAATGAGCACAGAAATAACAGAGCCCTAACTTCATCATCAAAAGTTACCCCTACAGAACATAACTAACTTGTAACCGTATTAAAATCATTTAAATGGTCTGCAACAGATCCATCTTCTGACATCTTCATATTAAATAAATGCTTCATAAGAAATACCTTATTTGAGGATGAGGGTTTTTCATATAGTTTGGCCAATGTCGACATTAAAACCTCTATTGTCATTTCCTTAGAAATATTAAACGCTACCGACGCCGCTAGGCACAACCGTATTGTTCCAAGTGCCTTTCTGTCGAGAATATTCCATTCTGTGTCTATCATACTCGTCGACTTCTTTGTCTTTCTGCTCAATGGTAGGTACAAATCTCTCTGATACAGATAATCTTCCATTTGCATCTTCCATAGCTAGTAGTTTTGGCTGTTGAATTTTTCGACCCTAAACCTACCATCTTCCACCATTGCTCCAAATCGAACCAAGAACCCTTCTCTCTTGCGAGTTTATCAGCCAAATAGACCTTCCACTCTGATACCAGTTGTTAAGAAATTATATATTACAGAGCAATGGAATACATAAAATATTGCAGAAATATAAACACAGAAAACACATAAAACAAGAGACACAAATATACGTGGTTCACCTAGTTTGGGCTACGTCCACGGAGAAACAACTAGTCCTTCTTTTATTATATTATCTAGTAAACTGAAGAGATACAACATACAATAGATCTTCTGTAACTCCCTCTTCGCTCTCAATATCCTCTCTCTTCCTCACTCATAATACAGATATACATAAATGCAATACAATTCCCTCATATATAGTGAGCGGTTGCCTTCTAGGGAAAAAAACCCTAAATTAAACATAACTTCTACCGTCATATCATCTGCCTAATGAACAACCCAGATTGACTAGAAATTACTAGACTTTTACAAGGCAATTTTACATCTATTTTTAGCTTTGGGGGCATTGCCCCTGAACCCCTGTCGGGGGACTGCTGGCCCTCAGACCCCCCAGCTGGGGGGGATCAACCCCCCCGAACCCTCGCGTGGAGGAGTGTACAGTCTTCCTGGGGTATACATCCGGTTGGGACCTTTGAATACAAAATATAATCAGGCTCCACACCTAATAGGAATGGAGTTTTGGGTGATTCTACCTCAAGTTCCTCTTCTATTGAAATCAAACTAGGTGGAAGAATTTCATCATCTGGTTCATAATAGATTTCTGGTTGTTGTTGAGGTAAAGAGGAGGTCTCGACAGTTATGGATGTCTGAGGATCTACCGGTCGATCTTCTTCTGGTAAGGTAACAACTTCTAATTGTTACACCTCATGATCCAAATGTTCTGGTAAAATAACAAGTTCAGGTTGGGCTTCGTGAACAACTTCTGGTTCAAAAGTAAATTTTGATTGAACAATGATGGGTTTAGGATCCAGTTCTGGTCAAACAGATTCATGTTTAGAAGTAATTTCTTTTTGAACAACTTCGGATTGAGAATCATCTTGTGGTTGAACAACTTGGGTTACCGTTTCACTAGATTCAGTTCTAGTTTCCTCACGTAATTTTGGATATTCCACTTCAGTAACAGATGTACCAGTAACCGTAGGAGTAACGGGGTCACAGTACTTATCGATATAGGTGTTTCTGGTAATTCAGATGAAGAACTAGATGCTTGTGAAGTACTGGATCTAGTCAAATGAGACCGCTTTGACCAAATAGGTGTAGCTTCGGGCGTAAAGGCGGTTTACTCACTGCTCTCTGCGAACGATGGGGTAAGGGTTGATTTTCCTCCACAATTTCTGATTGATTTTATTACAAAAAATAAATAAACAAAAAGGGGTAAGCTCGGCAAAAGGTTTACCAAGCAACTGTGAACTGTAGAATACCTCCTGGAAAACCAAGAAGTACGGGTAGGCAATCTCCCGAATGTTGTGTTCGATGTATCACAGTGTATAAGGCGACTGACTCGGTTACCTAGGGATGGATAGCAACCTAGTGTTGTCCTCCCATATATACATGAAAGTACATGGAGGCCCAATCAATATTGATGCTCTCTAATGAAAAACTGCACAGTGAGAGCATTCCCATATACTTTACATACTGTAACACTGCCCTATATACCCGAAGGTACATGGATGAGCTACGATATATTCACGTACATGGATTTAGATATCACACTTGGGATGTATTGCAGACAAGTTAGTGATAGATGCTATGTTTTATGACGCCAGAACACGTCTCTAGCCTAGAACCTCTAAATGTTTTGTGTTAGATGCCAATGCTCCATTAGGTTAACTGATGTTAATTTTAAGTTGATCTTGATCAAGAATTTTCCTTTCAAGGTTCACCACGTGATGTATTTTTAATTCCTAGAATGCAACTAATATGATAAGCATTCTTTCCATTCAATTTAACAATGAAAATCTTAGCTAATAGGGATAGAGCAATCGGATTTCTTTCAATCAAAGAGAAAAGAGTACAATCTAATGCAATTTCCCTAAGCTATTCTTATGAGCACACACAAACTTTTTCAATGCACGATGAGTTTTTCTTTTCAATTCCCTTAATGTTATTATGAACAAAAGGAAACTAATGCACATACAATTAATCAATCTTTTTACAAGAACGAAGACTTTACGATAGTTCTGTTTCGAAGGAAAAGAATATTTTTATGACAATTTCTTTCGAACAAAGATTAATTGACTATAATCTAACTTTGACGATGAATTGATAATAACAAAGAAATCATTTAAGTAACATTAATCAATCAAGTTAAAGTAGGCTAGCAAACGAGATACAATCTTTATTTCAGAGACATGACACTCATTGATCATTCAGTAAGCAATCAAACATAAGAAATTTGGTGAAAAACCCTATCCAAAGGTGGAAAACTGACCCAAGGAGGATCAACACAGCCCTGAATGGGAGACAATGCACTTCATAGCACTGTCCCTAAGCCAAGGGTGCTCTGAGTGCACTGTGTCCCTCACAAGCCTGTGTTGGTGACAATAAGCCATTTCAAGAGGTAACTAAACACAGTTTTTGACCAAAATTCACTTCAAAAAGGCTGAAATACAATCAATGAAAGGAAGTAAGGTCTGCTAGAGTGTCCTAGGATGTGGATAAGATACTTGGAATGATGATCGTTTCCCAGTATGGTCACCAATTTGTTATGAAGAATTTGGAATCTACGGATAATTACTAATTCCCTAGATAAGTAGCCATATCTAGAACAACAGTTTAAAGCACTTTAACCTTTTTCTATAAACAATAGATAAGATACAGAGAATGAGAGGACCTACTTGTACTTTCGCTTTCCTCTTGTCTCCTTTGTATTGGTCTTGTCGCTCCTTCCCATACTTAACATGCTTGAGAAGTACCTGTAAACATCAACAGAAGAGAAAGAACCAATCAAAGCAAAATATCTATTGATTACAATTAAATGGAATCAGATACATTCACACATATAAGCATCACATATCAAGATAAGCATATGGAAAATGGTATAAGTACTTTATTGAATAATAGGAAGAATTACAACCATGAAGCCTAATTCGAAGTCACTCCTCCAACTTTGGTTCCATCCACATCACATCATAAGCATGACATTCTGGTAACATAACAATGCTTACAATAGTCTCAATTCTCAAACTAACATTATCTCCTTACAATTCATCAAAGTCCATCCCCTGATCACTTAGATGAGTGCTCAATTTATAGGAAGATGGAGGAAGTTTTGTCATCAATGAGGGTATTGAATGGCCTTCCATACTGTTGGCTTAGAGGGACCTGACCTAGGTTTGGAAGTGATTTAGCCAAGAAAATACCGATACTACTGGCCCTTTCGGCAACAATCTGTAGAGTGCGGACTAAGGTCTCACCCGAAGTAGTATGGGAGGGTGCTAGAACCAGGTTTCCGCACCCTGGGGATGTTTTATACGAGGTGGTTGATACGCAGTCCAACCTTCACACTTACTGTGCTACATGCACCTGCGGGCACCTCGCGCCTTGTGATAATATCCTCACACAGTTCTAGCCACAACGCAACCCGTGTTATTTACCCAAGTCCTCCATAATTTGTCTCTGTTAGCTGATTACTTAAATTAAATTCACATATAAGCATTCATATGAGTATTCATCAAGTGCACGCAGTAAATAAACAGAGTAAAAGTAATGTATAACATCAACATAAGGATTCCAGAACAAATGCAGAGAATAAACTTCTCTTTATTATCTTTCAATCCCAAGTACAGACCCGACTCTGCCTTGTGCATTCAGTTGTAGGGGTCCGCGCACTCAACTGCAGACTCTACTAGGCCTCTACGCACTCAACTGTAGAGCCTCCACCTACTGCTATGACCCAAGACACTTCAGATTCCAATATATGCTCTAACCATGCCTTCGCATCTCTATCTCTTCTCTACTAAGCTAAGCTTTACACTTAGACCCTCGCTCTATTTATACAATCCCATGGATTGTGGACCATAGGTAGGTCGACAAAACTTTACATTAAATTACAATACAATGCTTAGGGCAGACAACCCTAGGAATCGATTGTACACTTCGCGCTCTGCACTCGCACTTCGCGGTGTTCTACACCATCTTTGACCAAAACTTGGGCTTTGAGCCCCAAAACCTACTACGGGGGATCCCATGCCCAACACATACTTAGAATTAGTTCCATGGAGGAAGGGATGATATATCTCTTTGCTTCCCACTTTCAATAAAGGCCAAGTATGCTTGTGAGGAATACTAAGTATGAAGAGGTATCTTAACTCATTCCTCATCCATTTTCGAGCTCATAAGAGATGATAAGTGTGGGAATCTTCTAGAAGGCTCTAGAAGATAAGAATATTCCCCAAACCTAATGTGAATTTTGCTCAAACTCGCCCAACATAGGTCAAAGAGGGCCTAAGTGCTCTAAAGAGCACCTTGGCATGGACTTAACTGCTCTGCAGCGCATCCTTGCATGGGCCTACCTGTGCTGGTCCCTCTAGAGGTCATTTCAGGATGTCTTCAGGCCATGAAACTGTCTGGGAAGGAGGAATTCAAAAGGTTGACTTGTTTAGGGCATGTAGCAACTGAAATTAGGGTTTGATGAGCCCTAAAACACTAATATGGATGATGGGATTGATGTGCCCAAATGGATCTGTAACACCTAGGAATCCTTTC
The DNA here is from genome assembly GCA_000404065.3 of Pinus taeda. Taxonomy (NCBI): domain Eukaryota; kingdom Viridiplantae; phylum Streptophyta; class Pinopsida; order Pinales; family Pinaceae; genus Pinus; species Pinus taeda. The sequence continues at coordinate 180,971 of APFE030119036.1, read as the reverse complement.
CGGTGAATGGAAGGATATACAGTAAAGCCAAGAGGTGGTTTGCTCTCCATTGGGCCTAGTAATGTCGGGTTTGGGATATGCAGTAAAGCTTGGAGAGTGGGTCTCAGTTTAGGGCCTAGTGATCTGAGTTTGGATTGTGGTCAAGCCTGAGATGCTAGGAGGCAGGAAAATTCCTCATGGTGTAGGTGGAGAAATCAGGGGGCATCTATGCTTGTTTGGCCTAGTGATTGGGTGGAGATCACGGTAAAGCCAATTATGGTGTTTTTATTGTGTTGGCTTAGTGATCCGGGATGGATTACAATAAAGCTTGGTTTCTATTGATGAGGGTGAGGTGGTTTAGCCTTGGTATGCCCTGGTTGGTTCTTTTGGGTTGAGTCCCACATTCATGCTTGGAATATGGCATGGGGGTGAATGGTAAGAGAGAGATTTGGCTCAGTCATTTTATGGTCGGGTGGAACGTGGAAGTCACATTGAGGGTTTGGTTTTTGCACCATTAATGAAAGGTTATTTCTCCTTGTATTTCTATGAGTATTATATTGGATTATATGTGGTTTATATGGCTGTGATTTCATGGGTATTTATATCTCGATTATGCTAGTCATGTATGTGTTTTATGATAGCAACTATGCATGGATCTCATCATACTTTTACTTGTATATGAATGAACAATGTATCTATGGTCTAATGGATGGAATGTTAGTTAAGGTGTTGAGACATCAATGCTCCATTATTCTCTCAGATAAGTATGAGACCCCTATGCTTAGATTTTTTATTTACACCTGTAATTTTCATATTCGTGATATATTTGACGAAATGCCTATCATGGATGGTAGGGATCTAGTCAAGCTCTTAAACAAGTATTTTCTTTAGTACTATCATTTCTGTTTTATTTTACTATTTTGAAGAGATAGTTCAATTCTAGGCAGTGATCTAGGCTCTGGGCCTGTAAAAGTGGCTAAAATCCTGGGGATGTTGGCATAGCACTTACTAAATGCATCTTTGGACAATGGCAAGCAAGCCTGTGAGAGCGAATCTGGGTTTCTGGACGCTGTCATACCTATAGCATGAGAGCAAGTGAGGCTTAAGTTGTCCAAAAGCTCAGTGGGACCTAAGGGCAAGTTGTCTAAAGTGTTGGATTGTTTCCTAAGGGTACCAAAGCTGATGTTGAAGGTTTGTATGGTGTGTTTCCATCAGTTCCACTTCCTTAACGTGACTTAGGAGGTCAAATCATATCATAGTGGCCTTTCGTTGCATGTTTACCCTGGTTGACCGGTTGCTTGGGTAGATGTGGAAGGAGGGTGTTACGAAAACTCCTATCATATAACTAAATATCACAAGAATAATAGATTACAGAAAGGATGCTCACCCTTATATATATCGAAGACAATATCCCTCACAAGAGGAAAGATCAGAAAGTTATCAAGATGCAGTCACTGGTGCTTTCCTAGGGTCCCTAATACATGGAATGAGCTCTTGTATGCTTCAATGTTGATAAGAGGAAAATGATTGAGGACATGAATATTAATAGCGTTAATTTTAATTTTAATGTATGTGTTTTTTAGTTAATTTATAAGCTTTCTCTCTTCATTAAAGGAGCAAACAAGCTAACCTAGAATTTCGTTATAGGTGTAGTATTTATGGAAGTGAAATTTCTTTCCACGTTAGAATTTATAGACAAGGTCAAGGCCAGCTAGCCGTGGATATCGACATCTAAAAATGAGGTCCATTTCTCGACTATCAAACCATAACATGTTAAATGGAAGCTATTTTTTCTAGGATGAAATGAGTTGTAAGGATAAATATCTGGGCAGTTGCAAAACTTTAGAGGTGATGTATATGTTGTAACTAAAAGCTTTGTTATTAATAATGTATCCATTTTTTTAAAAAGTTGTAGAAGCATATTCTCTAAGGAGTTATTCAATTTCATTGGTGTTTTTTGTTAGCCACCAAATTTATAAGCTCATTGTACTGAAGTTTGTAGCATCTATAAAAAGATGTTTTCAGATCCATGGGCCTATACCTCGGTTTTTATTGGCTTAAGAAATGCAATTGATTGATGCAAAATAACTGAATATGGCATGTGATTTTTTGTGGACTAGACCGACATGCTTGATTCTTCATTGTTTTTCTAATGCATAACACTTGTGTGCTAATAAATGTCAGGAAATTTAAGCCGAATTAGAATAGAGTGATGGGTTGATAGTCGAGTAAAGAGAAATTCATTCTTGTATTGTTTGGTCATTCTTTTCATAACCATAGACAAAAGATAACCGACCTTGGAGAGGGTAGGCACATCAGAGCCATCTATCGATATCAGGAATAATCTGGATCAATGACATGTGTGATATTTCCATACCAGTATAGAACTTCAGAATGTTCCTTGCATAATGGCTTGGACTGAAACTGAACTGTAATAGAACTTCATGGAAAGGAATTTTAGAAATCATGAGACCTACTAATCCTTCCTATACACAATTATTAATGCATTCATGATAATTTTTCAAGGAAATTAAAAGACTATAAAATTAGTGAAGTTGCAGCCAAGCAAGGAGCTTACAAGAAATTGACTCTCTGCCATGACAACACTTCGGATCTCATTGCCAAAAGCTACATCATCATGATATCAATCATACACAATTTCCATGCAGGGGTAATATGAAGCATTGTATGCCATCTCAAAATCCCTTCTTCCTTCTTTCTTCAAAGAATTTTATATAGATAACAATCCTTGCAAATTGTATAATAAGTTCAAATTTTAAATGAGGATAAGAAATTCAAACCATTTTAAGAACAATTAAAATGAAAATTAGAACATTGATCCACCTTGTGCCCCCCTTACATGAGGGCCATTTGCCTTACACCTATCTCTCCATAACATAGGATGCAAGCTCTAAAGCATGCCACTTAACATTGCATCAGGCTAACATCTATATCATGCTAACATTTATGAGCAGGGAGATTGAAACCCAAGAATGGTTAAAGTGGTGATACAATGTGTAAAAATGGCCATTTCAGTAGGTTTTCGCTAACCTGTGAACCCCAAGGTAATGTTGACTAGTTATCAGGATAGTAACACTTAAAGGTCAGGAGGTGCTCCATGAAGTTCAAGCCTGAGTAAGACAGTCGACTGAAGCAATGATCAAACACACCCAATCAGACCTACCAATCATAGTTGAACTCATCGAGCCTGCTGATAGAACCTCAATACCCACCCATCAATTCTAATCGATAGTTGATCCACGGGATGGAGGTTAGGTACCCATTACCCTCCGATGCACCATTGATGATGAGGGAGAACATACCCACTAAAACATGCATGCAGGCCAAGAATCGTTAAATTTGGAGGCATAGGTCATAAAGCCAAATAAATATGTGGAGCCTACATATGAGTCTATTCCAAATCGACTTCCAAATCTAGTTCCATATCTAGTTACATTTGAACTAGAGGAAGTTGACTTCATTGACCTGGAACTAGAAGCAAAGGTATAAAGAGTAAATGTGCCTAATGTAGAGGAAGGAGAGGTAGTAGTTTCACCATCAACGACAAAGGTCGATTCTCTTATTGCAAAGCTAACAACATACCTTCTGGGGTAACTCGTTCAAACAATGATAATGTAGGTGCAAAAAAAAAATCTACATAGGGAACATCGTGCCTCCTATCGCATTGCATAAACAACATGTTCTAGTTCACTGCTCTAATCCAATCCAGGGTCTTATACAGTCCTTGGGAAGAAATGACCCAACAAAACCTGTCAAACCGCATACTCCTAGGTTCTCACAACGACTGATTCATTCACCCATCAGCCAACTCAAAGACCCATGACAATGTAGGCTGATCGAAAGCAAGTAGCATAGATTGCCCCAACAACACAGATAAAGGCACCAGGGGTGGTACATTCAAATCCATTCATTGGAGATACAAAACCAGGCATGCTATGGTATAAAAAGTGTGGTAAAATAATTTCCTCAAAGGCACTAGTAGCTTTCTTCTTTGTTGATAAGGATTTTGTTATTCCCACCCTTCTTTGCCCAATAGGTTTTTTTTTTCTCCTCTCCTGCTAGGGTGAACAAATACTAGTTCTAGGATCTAGGTATATCTAAATTTCACGAGCAGCTCCAGGTACAGTAGTAGGAGAAGCAAGGTTTATGGAGCTTGAACGAGCCATGGAAGCAAGGGTATTTAGCTACTAGTCCCACCCTTGAACGGATCTTCGCCCTTGAACAGATCACAAAGCTTGTTTTTCACGGCCTTCCTCCCCATTACAAAGCTTGTTTCGTCGTAGAACTTCCTCACCCAGAATACCTTAGTTGCTGGGTGATATGTTTCTTGCTTTTATGAAATTTATTTAGCCTTTATGCAGGCTATGGATATGCATCAAGATCTAGTGGATTTTTCTTCCTAGCGTACAACATGGCTAGTACATGCAATCGCCATGTGGTCTAGTAGCATGTGTTGTGCAAATACCATGTGGTCTAGCTAGTGACATGTGTTGTGGCGTGTTGCTTATTAGAGCTGTTTCTCTTATCAAACATAGTATAGACATAGTACATAGTACATTTTCTTGAGCTAGCATTTAATGGCCTCGACTAATGCCAACATTAGTTTAGATAGCATTTACCAGTTTGAAAATGTGAAACAAACAAATAATATAAGTTATAATTTTTCCTCCCTGCCTCAGGAAGAGGCCAAATAAGATGGTAAATCAATCTGTGCCTAAAAAATTTGATTATACTCGATGAGTCGGAACTAACAAACAACTCAACTAATACTAACCTCATCGTCTTCGACTACTATAGTCCCATGCTAAAACGGTGAAGACTAAAAAAAATAAAATAATAGCTTAAATGCATACTTAAAATCATGTACTTATTTTTTAATTATTTTTTTATTTTTTATTTTATATATATATTTTTATTTATTTATTTTAAAATTAATTTTATGTGTATTGTTATCCCTAAATCAACTTCTAAATTTATATGTAAAGTGCACATCAAATGAAAAAGGGTTAATTTCTTCCATGGCTACATAGGTTGTTCTCATGGTCTTTTCCACATTTCGATTTGTACATTTTTTATTCTCATGTGTATTATCTTTTATGTTTCATTCCATGGATATTAAGTTTTACATTATTTTTTTACCGGGTTCTTTCATGTGTAATGTTATTTTGATTTAACATTTTTTTTTAATATTTTTAAAATCAATTTATATTATTATTTTGCATATATATATATATATAGTTGGGAATTTGTATTAGATTTTCATAAAATTACATCAATTAAAAAAAACATTTTTAGCTTATCACTAAAGAAATTAGACCAGAAACAAAAGAGAATAGAACTTACTTCTAAAACATGAAAAGAAGGAAACATGACACGACAAAAAATAGAGAGTTAAGCTGTTGCCCAAGAAATGAGGAAATCATTATAGAGGTATCAATCCAAAATAACCCATAGTTCTACAACTCCCCGGGGTTTGTTGAGTATTGAAAACATAAAAAAATGTATTGGGAGAAGGGGGTTAAAAGCCCCTGAAAATTGACATAGAAAAATAAAATTAACTATTAGTGACAAGAAAAATTTGAGCTTCAGGATGATAAGGAAGTATTTAGGTTGATTGGTTGTTCTTCGACCTTCTAGGGTGGTAGGATGGGGGAGCTTGGAGGTGAGACTATCTCAAGCCTAGCTAAGAATCCCTCAATGTCGAACATCAAGTTTTTCAATTCGTCCAACTTATTCAACAGATTGTCTAGTGGTTGGCACCTTTCTACTAGAAAATTGTTGGGGACCAAATTCACCTTCCAATATAGATCTACTGTATTTAGGTAGTGGTTTTGGCATCGTATGGATTACCAATTTTTGGAACCCATAGTGTAGCCTCAATGAAGGCCTCAGAGTGTATGGTTTCCTGGTGCTCTTGTATGATCTTCTCTTCCTCGTCCTAAAGCTTGGCCTATATCTCCAACAACGTATGGGCCTAAAAATTTGTGTTAAGGATTCTACTTTGTAATGAGAACATGAGCCACTTATTGTGCCACGAACACCTCCACCTTGATGATAACAAGATCATTTCTTAGTCATCGTTGCCAACTATAATAGAATACATTCCAAGTTGAGAGACAACAAAACCAGGGTGTGCAGTAGGCGAGGGCTAAGAAACACTGTGGAATTTCCTTGCCAAAGTAGATGGGAGCCCATGTAGGCTTGGTTAAACCCTCTCCATCTAAGAAAGCTTACAAAGGCAAGAGAAAATTCATAGGAGGGATAACACTTAACATTGACTACAATAGAGGGCCCTGCCTGAAGGTCATGGCGGCCATTGGAAACAACATTAAGAAGAAATAAACAAATAGGAATAAAACCAAGAGGTCATCCAAGAGAAAAAATATTCTTAGAAAGAGTCTGAATACCTCGGCTCTAGCAATAGAGTTAAGTCTCTCAGTACACTCTACTAGCTTTCTAGAATAGTGGGGCACATTAATCTCTAGCTTGTGTGAAAACATGCAAGAGTTCGGGGTGGCGGGGACCCACATTAGGTCAAGGTCGACGGGCATTGATACTATGTCATCACCTCTATCAAGGAATAATTTAATCTTGTTGAACATTGTAGCGCATTTGGTCTTTTAGAAAAATTCTACACTAATTTTATGTTGACACTATAAAATATCATATAGTATGATTTAGTATTAAATTAATTACTTCTATGTATCAAATATCATGTGGTGCATGTATGATATTTTTTTGCTCGTGACAAGATGGGCAATTGTCTAGAAGGGCAGCTTCGGCCAGTACATGTTATGTGTGAACAAATTAACGAGATGGTAGGTGGCGTGGGAGAGTTTAAGGTAGGAGTTGATAGCCTCTGCACGTTTAACCTCCATGTGGTGAACACATGCATCCCATTCCATGCATTTGAGCTATGGTATAGTGTGGTTTCAAGAGCTGAGTGGAGATATTGGGTTTCCTTCTGGTGGAAAGCTCGACAGGGAGGCTCCATATGTCAGAGAACAACAAGTTTGGGATCATGGCATTGGTAATAGGGTATGTCTTGTTTCTTCTCACCCCTCCCCGCCCACGAAAAACTGTAATTTTGAATGTTGCATGTAAGATAATCACCCCTCCTGCAATTGGGAGATTGTGTGACTTGGTATTGTCTGCTCGTCTATCAAGCATGTTTGTGTGGCTAAACTTTATCTTGAATTACGGTGTCTATTTTTAATGGTATTTTACTACTTCGAATGGGAATTTATGGTACAATTTGGGCTACTTTCCTTTTCTGGAAGGACTACACGCTCGATGGGAATGGTTGTTTATGTGATTAGCTAAAATTTCTTATGAAAATCTTCTTCATATCGTCGTTTCTAGTTTTACATTCTTTTGGTGTATTTCAATATGGGAAGTGGCTCGAGAAGCCAATCGGTAGCTCTTCCCTTTGGTAGAGATAGACCCTTCCTGGTTTATTTCTGTTTCGTGTAATGTCTGAGCACAAGGTGTTGGTAATTGGAGAAAAATGCCACTGGTGGTTGGCCGTCTCGACCTTCTATGATCTTACATGGCTTGAGTCTAATGTCATTTTCTTCCTGCTCTTGTCATATTTATATGTTCCATGGCTAATTAACTTGGGAGATTGCTCAGCCTACATGCCACAGGTCTCTATTCAACTAGGGGTTTGGTTGGTTTGGGTGGACAAGTATATTGGGGTGAAGTGGAGGTTGAGAGAAATGGCTCGGCCATCTCTGGGTGCAGGTTTGTCTGGTACTAGGGTTGGGGGTGTAGTAGAAATATCGGGTCCCAAGGTGGACGAGGAGCCTCCTCATCGCAGCCATTGAGGTGGAGTGGTCAAAAATCAGATGCTCAACATATCAATGCAACGGCTCAAGCATATACCACAGGCACTCCTAAGCAAGTGAGATAGATGATTGCAGCTTGGTAGGTCGACCTCAACCAACGTGTTGAGTAGAAATTGCGGATGGAGGATTAACATTTGTTGGTCCCTGACCCAGGTCATACTCACGGTGGTCTTACTCAGTATAAACAGACAGTGCACCTTTATTGGCTTATGAAGAACATAGTAACTTGAGCTATTATGAAATCTATAGGTTTCATTAATTTCGATCCTGGGTTCCAGGAAATTCAGAAAGAATTCCAACTTGTCCAATTTCAAATTCAGCAGCAAAATGTCCATCTTGGTCGTATTGAGAAGCACATTCCGTGCCTTCCTAAATCAGAATTTTCGGGTTCCAGTGCTAAGGACCTAGCTGCGGTGGAGTCCTCTGATGACTAGTAACAAGAAGTTTCCTTTTTGTTAATTTCGATGATATATATTTTGATTAGTAGTACTTATGTTATCATGTTAAGGGTGAACTGATTTATAAACATTCAGGCATATAAGGCCGAGTATGACCGACTTAAGAACCTCAAATTTTGGATGGATTATAATGCATTCTGATGATCGACACACCTGGTTTCCCAGTGTGCAGGTTTATGCCACATAATGTATTTCATGGATGTAACCTACTTTTGTAAATGAATGAATGAAAGGTCATATTAAGCTTACAAAACAAATAAATAAACTAAAATTATTTAAAGTTGTTGGATTTAATATAAAGAGCAATGTTGCATACACCTTGATAATATCTCGAATTTATTGTGAAATAACTATTTTTTTATTTAGCTGATGTTTGTTGATTTTTATTGATATTTTCTTGATTTTTAGGATTTTTTAGTTTTTTGGACTCTTGCCAATTTTATCTAGTTGTTGATGTTTGAAACATTGGTAAAAATAAGTAGTTTTTCACTATTGGGTAAAGTTCAATTATCTTAAGGGGAACTTACCTTAAAAGCTATGGGACATTTTGAGGTAGTGGTCAAAAGTGTGGTTGTATGGACTTGTGGCTTGTGCACACATACGTGGATCAAATCCCACCCCCAATGTTTTTTTTATGTTTTTTTTTAAGAAAGTACCTGTGAAGGCCTAGCTTTGAAGCCACTAAGCACCTTGAGATAGTGGTTGAATGTGTAGTTACCTGAGAAACTCTATATTGAAAATACTCTCATAACATATGCACATATAAATGGATAATGCCCACTCTTGTATCTTTTTAAAGAGTCCAAAAAAAATTACAATAAAAATTTATATTTATACTATAATATTATCCAACCTAGATACACTTAACTCTAGATCTATCAAGCACCCAGAGAGATCAATTCTCTTTTCACTTTAAAAGAGATTTGCATCTCAAGAGATTTGATCCCTTTAGATCCAAAATATGGATCTTAGGGTTAGTTTTATTAATTAATTATAAATATAAATATAATTTATAGTTATTTATTTTTATTTTTATCTTTAGCTTTATGTAATTGACCAAGACAAAAAGTTTTATTGATAATTATCTTAATTATTATATTATATATATATATATATTTTAATTTAATTTAATTTTAATTTTGATTTTAATGAGGTCAATATGTTTACATGACATTACAATATCTCTCCATAATGGGAGGGAGAAGACCTCTCTAGAATTACTTTTACCCTTTTAATATTGTTTAATGAGACATATGTAATGTTTACAAAATATTTACACCACTAAACAGTCTCTCCGTATTTTTTGCTTTTAGATTTAAGTTTAAAAAAAAATGTTTATAAAATAAAAATTAAAATTTAAAATATGTAGAAATATTTTGATTTTAAATGAGTTATGGTTTCTGGTCAAGTGTGATTGATAAGCCATTTCTTTAAGTTTAATTAAAAAAATGTTATAAAATAAATTAAAATAAAATATGTAGAAAATATTTTGATTTTGAGATGAGTTGTGTTTTTTGGTCAAGTGGTATTCATAACCGTAAAATGAGGGTGAATATCCATGATAAGAATCTTGTTATATTGTAAGTTTATTGTAAGTATGAACTTTTTGTGTAAAAAATGTTACAAAATTAAATTAAAATAAAATGTCTATAAAATATTTTGATTTTGAAATGAGTTATGGCTTTTGGGCATGTGGTATTGATAAGCAATGGTATTGGCCCATAATATTAGAACACTGCCTATTTAAAAGTAAATATTATCATGGTAAAATTGGGGGAATATGTCAGGTTAAAAATATGTTATATTGTAAGTATAAATTATGTCTTATCATTAAATTTAAATTAATACAAAATCATTATTTAACTTTATTATGGTAAAATAAATATTATTATTAACTACTATATATGTTTTATTATATTTTAATGTAATGTATATTATATATATATTTTTGGTTAAAAAAACAAATTTACAATATAAAAAAATGAATCTAAAAAATCATTTACATATAACATCTTTCAACATCTACACTTCTCCCTATATTAAAGACTTTACATAAAAATAAAAATCAATAAAATATAAGATTTTGAATATATATATAAAAGTAATTCTCATATGTGAATAATATTATATATAATAATATATAAAAGTAATTCTCACATGTTAAGAATTAGGCACTACGTATACTTCATTGGTGATGATTATAGTATCACAAAATTCAGTCATTATTATGATGTCAATAACATATTATGGAATAAATTAATAAATACATGTACAAATTTATTTCATAATTTGAATATAAAAATATATAATTTACTATACAATATGAACAAAAATTCTCTTTGCCATTTTCCTTATTAATATTTTTATTTTTATTCTAAAAGAAATATTCAAATACTTCTAAAATTTCATTAAAAAAAAAAATCACGGAATTCCATCTAAAATTATTGTGACAACTAAAATTATTGTTACCAACTTACATGTTAAAATTGAATACGTAGAAAATACGTTCCCTAACTGAAAAAACAATAAAATACAATATATTAAAAGTTTCTTTAGTTTCCAGAAATCCTTGAAGGTCATTCTAAATCCGATAGATCATTGTAGAGTGAATCGTATTGACATTTTATAGGCAAATTAAATGTTTTTAAAATTATTTTAGAAGACTTTATTGAATGGTTTTATTAGTTTATATGGAGTAAGTTGCTTAATTTTACAAGTTGAATACTAAATTATCTTGCATTTTCTCTCGATGGAATAATGAATTTGATGGTTTCCCTTCTAATAATATGATGATAAATATTCATTAATACATGTAGAATTTTTATGGTTACAATAATGTGTTAAGTGAAGTAAATATGTTAATTTAAAGTTATATATAATAATGTGAGCATATAAATATTTTTAATAGTAAAAAAAAGGTTAATTATATATTAAAAAAATTATTAAAAATTTCAAATTGAAAACAACCAACCCAGTCATAATTTTTTAATTTCTATTTTAATATTTTACTATATATGATTTAATGACAACCAAAATCCCTAATTCATTAATATAAATTATATTACGACTTTAATTCCTTAATTTAAATTAGAAAACTATCGATTGAACTATCATTTACTATAAAATTATCAAAGGTGAAATTTATGTGCCAAAAACTACCAAAAATAGGTGCAAAAAACCACCCAATTTTTGAGAGACACTTCATCCTCTTGCAACCCTCCTAAATATTTCTATGAATGGTTTTGCCACCAAAAAAGTGTAAATAATCCAATATGTAGATTTTACAAGTTGGATAATAAATTACCCAACATTTTCTCTTTATGGAATAATGAATTTGATGGTTTTTCTTCTTAATAAAATGATGATAACTATTCAATGGTTATTGCAAGGTGTTAGGTAAGTGTCCTAAATATGTAAGTTTTAAACATTATACAGTAATGTAATGTATACATAAGTTCTTAATAAATAGAAAAGTGAAATAATGACGATTACATATTACACAAAGATTTAGCTTATAAATCCAAATTAGGAAAACCAACAAACCATTTAGAATTGCACCCCTAACTTTTATCACCATCCAACTTCATTGTTTACAATACAATATATATGATCGTGTAGCATCCAAAACCCCTAATCAACTAATATATATTAGATTACAACCTTAATACCTTAACCAACTTTAGAAAATCATGGATTGCAACTCAATGTGCTAAAATTGCCACATATGAAATCTATGTGCTCAAAACCACAAAAAACTAACATAAGAACCTATTGATTGTTTTTTCGAGGGGCTTTGTTCCCCTTGCTACTCTCCCAATGAGCCCCACCCCCCTCCCCCTCTACACCTGACACATACAAATTGTGCATGGGGATAGTCATGTAAAGAATGTAACACATACACAACAAAACCTTGATAGATAAAAGAGAGAATAAACCATAAAATTCAGAATTAACCTTTAAATACTAAGGATATCTAACATTCATTATAAAAAACACAAGAATACATAGAGAAGAAACCTTAAGGTAGTGTGACACCATGCATCACTCATTATGCCATGCTTGCTGTAAAATAATACAATCCAACTCACCTCAAATACAATGATACTTATTGTTACCGGGAATAGTGTCCACTCGGATGCTGCTATTCCCACTAAGATTGGTGGTTATCTTAGAAACAAACAAGTAAAGTCTACTTTTGCTTTCCTTTATGAAAATAGATAGGAGTGGAACAAAGGAGACCAATCTTAGTCTTGCGCTTGATTTCCTCTCCTTCCTGATAGAGCCTTGCCACTTCTGCTTTGTCTGCCCAGCTTCAAAGAGCACCTGTGGAATCACAGCAACATACTACTATCGAAGAACAAAGATCTATATTCATAAATAACACAGGACCAGATGTGTGTTAACCATACAAATGCATATATAATGAAACATACAAGAATATGGATGAAAACTTGAATAGATTTATTAAGATGAAAAGTAGCAGGAGGATTACAACCATATGTTCTGACCTAGCATCATCCTCCAGCAAGAAGGCCCTTCCTCACCTCAAGTAAAGCTTAGATCACCCAACACTATGAAATTACACCAAAAAACCAACAACACTTCTCTATAAGATACAAAATTCCAGCCTCTGGATCTCTGTGATGAGGGATCCATATATAGATGATTATAGGGAGGTGAATCATCTTCTAGGATGTTGATTAGTGTCCTCTTTCTGATAGTTCCTACTTCCACTTGGAGAATGATGATCTCTTACTCATCCCTGGTCGAAAACAGAGAGGCAAGTGTCAGA